>NW_010729090.1:7270687-7284267 GCF_000365185.1 Nelumbo nucifera
AAACACAAATGGATAAAAAAAGCTAGTTCAGAATAAAACTCCTCCCCATTAATTATCTGTTCCTTGTAGCCTAGTAGGTTATTCATCAAAGAAAAAGAAGTCCCTTACCTAGATCCCATGCTTTGAAAAGTCAACAATGACACCATTGGCTAATGTATGGACAGAGAAAGTAGGAACCCAATGGAAGGAGCTGTTTGATCACTTGTCTTGTAGAGACTGTAACCAGTCCTACTCTAGATGTGAATTCAGTAAGAAAAAATTCAGAGAATAGAAAAGAAAGAAGAGAGAGAGAAAGACACTTCTTGAGAAGCAACTCTCTCTGATAGGGTTGATCCACTTCAATATGCTTAGTTATGTCATGTTGAACCAGATTATGGGCAATATTAATAGCAGCCTGATTATCACAATATAGCATCAAGGGCTTCTCATAAGCAATGCCCGGTTCCTCAAATAGGGATCTCAACCATAGTACTTTAGGCACACACCATTTGCCATAGATGTATTCAGCTTCAACATTGGAACGAACAACAACATTTTGTTTCTTGTTTCTCCAAGAAACAAAGATTTCCTCCTACAAAAGCACAATGTCTAGAGGTGGATCTCCTGTCATCAACACACCCTACCCAATCAACATTTGTGTGAAATTCTATTTTCATGTGCCCATTATTTTTGAAGAGTATGCCTCTGCTTGGACATCTCTTTAAATAAGCAAGAATCCTCTCAACTGCAAGAAAGTGAGTGGTTTTGGGGGAATGCATATATTGGCTAACAACACTAACTGCATAAGAAATGTTCGGTCATGTGAGGCAAAGATAAAGGAGTTTCCCAACCAATCGTTGAAACATAACCTTGTCTTCAAGGGGCCCTCCAACTTCTGCACTTATCTTATGATTTTGTTCGATAGGTGTGTTAGCAAGTTTAACACCTAGCTTCCTAGTTTCTTTCAAAAGATCGAGAACATACTTCCTTTGGGAGACAAAAATCCCATGTTTAGACCGTGCTACCTCAATTCCCAAGAAATACCATGGTTCTCCCAAATCTTTGATCTCAAATTCTTGGTGAAGCAATTGCTTAAGAGAGTCAATCGGGTATGACTCCCTATCACCACAATATATCATCCACATATATAGCAAGTAGAGTCAAGGAGGAATCCATTCTTTTAGGCTATGTTTGGTTTGAAGGGAAAGGTAGGGAAACCTATACAAGGTTTGTAAAGGTTTCCCTACCTTTTCCTTCCTTTCCCTACTTTTTCCTTCAAACCAAACATAACTTTAATGAAAATGGTGTGATCTGATTGGGCTTGTACATAGCCAAATTTTTCAAGGGCCTGCCTAAATCTATCAAACCATGCTCTTGGAGATTGTTCTAGTCCATATAAGGCTTTATTCAGCCGATAGACCTTCTTCCCCACTTTTGTACTATAGAATCTAGGAAGTAACTCCATATACACCTCCTCTTGTATATCACCATTAAGGAAGGCATTCTTTACATCCATCTGAAACAATGGCCATGAGAAATTTGCTGCAATGGATACTAAAACTTTGATAGTATTCATCTTGGCTACTAGTGCAAAAGTTTCCAAATAGCCTATGCCATATATCTGTGTAAACCCCTTTGCTACTAATCTAGCCTTATATCTTTCAACGGAGCCATCAGCATTATGTTTCACTGTAAACACCCAATCGGTTTCTTCCCTTTAGGCTGATCAACTAGCTCTCATGTATCGTTCTTTAGAAGAGCATCCATCTTTACTTTCATTGCATCCTTCCACTTAGGTACTAACAAGGCTTCCTGCACTGTTCTAGAAATGGAAATAGCATCAATAGATGCCAAAAAAGACTTATAGGATGGAGACAATTGATCATAAGACAAATTAGGAAATACAATGAGCTATAGATGAGGTACAACGACGCTTCCCTTTATAGACTGCAATTGGAAGATTAAGATCATCGAAAGGAGGAGGAGAAGGCTCAACAATGGGATGTATCTCATCTGTAGTGGGAGATAAAGAATTGTGGTACCTAGATATGGAGCCGCAAAGGAAATTGAAGTTGGCCTAGACTACTAATGAGGAGTCCAAACTCGGTTGTCTAGTTTAGAAGGATCTACAAAAACACTATCAAGTGTTTTTAAGAGCAAGGCTACTAGATACCTTTATGTATGTATATATGTATTTATTTAGCAACCAACTTATAAATCTTAGTTTTATTCATTATGTCTTTTGATGAAACTCCTTTTTTGAACTTGTCTTTCATTTTTTCTTTTTATTTTAAATATTCTATATTTACTTGACTTTATTTATACTAATTGAAAGAAATACCTTGTTTAGATGATTAATATGTTTCAATTTATTTTTCAGAAGAAACTAATTTATAAATTCCTTTTGAATAAACAATTCTTCTTAAAATTATTTAATTGTTCCTAATTAGTTAGTAAAGCATTGCTTTTAATATAATAAAAGGCAGCCTAGTGCATGAGGCTCCTGCCAATGGCGGGGTCTGGGGAGGGATAGATGTACGCAGCCTTACCCCTGCACATACAGAGAGGCTGTTTCGATGATTTGAACCCTGGTCACCTAGGTCACAATGGAGCAACCCAACTGTTTCCTAAATAAAATGATATTTTTTATTTAATGTAGATATTTTCTTGTATTTTTTTTCATATAACATAATTTGTAAATGATGAAGAATGCCTTGCTTTAAGGAGGATGAAGAATCAACACCAGAAAATGACCCAAATGTTGTATGAAATTTGTCCATACAATGCCTATATAGGGGTGTTTTGGTTTATTGTAATTGGATTAGGGAATCAAAAGGAAATCCTAGTGATTTTTTCATAGGAAATGGTTACTTTCATTGAATTTGGATAATCTTTGAAGGAAACACAAGTCCAATCCCTTACACTAGGGTTTCTGACCCCCAAAGGATATACTATTACAATTCAACTCAGAATAATTCACCCTTGTTTGGCTAGATGATCAGCCAGACTATTCGCTGACCTTGTAACCCAGCTAAACAGCATATCAATCTCTCTTGAAAGGCTTGTAATTTCCCTCAAGCTTTGCCTGGGAGTCTAAATCCCCATAGTACCTGTTTGCAGCCACCCTATCACCAATTTTGAGTCCCCTTCCACTTGAATCTATTGAAGAGCCAATTGCTTTACCAATCTCAGCCTTTGACAGAGAGCTAATACTTCAGCCCTTGGGGAGTCACCCACTCCTATTGGCCTAGAATACAATGCCACAATTGTTCCTTCTCCATCTCTTATCGCACCACCTATGCCCAAAGGACCAAGATTTCCAGAGGAGATTTCATCAAATTTAGTTTAAATCTTTGGTTTACTGGAGGAAACAAACTTTCCTAAATCACAGACTTTGAGGATGAAGGATTCGTAACTGCAAACTAATTCCTTATAATATCACCAAAGGAGAATTCACACAAATCCAAAGTCTTTACCTAGTGAGCAACCTTGAAAGTAATGCTGTCAATTAAATTCTACCAAGATTTAAGATGTTCTTGGAAGATTCTATTGTTCATTTCCTCCCAAAACACCCAGACTGTTGCTGCTCTTGTAGCTTTCCACATTACTCTTCCCCTTTTCTTTGGTTGTCTCAAGGAATTTGCATTAAAAAGACTTGCAACACAAGATGGGGGTGTCCAGCTGCAGTTAAGAGGAGAAGAAAACCATTTCCAAATGTGAGAAACAAATGAACAAGAAATTATTAGGTGGTTTGCAATATCATCACTGTCAAGGCAAAGTTAATAGACATGAGGAAAAGGCACCAATTTGGCCTCCTTTTTTGCAACAAACCACGAAAGTTAATCTTCTTGAGAATTTCTTCCCAGCAAAAAGCTCTAATTCTAGGTAGTATTGGACTACACCATACTTTTTTAGCTTGAAAGGACACTACTTCAGTAGAAGAAAGGAGGGAATTAAAGAACGAGGCACATGAGAAGTGACCTGAAGGAGAAGTTGACCACACTTGACTGTCAATAGGAATGGCAATTTCCCCCAAAAAAATGGGGCCCCAATCTGCTCCGCCTTGAATGGGGTTTCCCTGATCTTAAATGGGGACAAGGTGAGGATGGGGAAAACTTTTTTTTGTCCTTGGACTCAATGGAGTGGTAAATTATTAAAATATCCCTAGGTTTAATATTAATTTCTAAAGTACCCCCGAGTATATAAGGTGACTTAGGGTTCCCATAATCTCATTTCCCCAAATTCCCAAAACCCTAGGATCCCATAATCCCATTTCTAAAATGTCTAGGATTGGGGATGGGGATGGGAGTTCCTTGTCTTGCAATCAAGGATCGGGGTGGCGGGGTAGGGGATTTTGGCTAAGGGATGGAGAATGGAGATAGGGAGGGAGTGCCCTATACCATACCCGCCTAGTTTCCATTCCTACTTGTCAGACAAGGATCCAAGAAACAGAGCTCTAAAGGCCAAGCAATTCATCAAGAGCCTCCATTTCACAGTGGACTAAAGAAACCAGTTTTTTGCTTTTGTAAGTAGATGGAATAGATTAGAAGGGAACCTATCCTTAAGAGAGCCCTTTCCTAACCAAATGTCCTTTCAAAAAAGAACTTCACTATCAGAACCAACTAAACAATCCAAGTTTTTTTTTTGAATTTAGGGAGTATTCTAACTAATATATTTTATTTTTTTATTTTTTTCAATTTTGATGCTTCTTATATGAGGTGTATGCCTCATAAAAATTAGGTATTTGCCTCTTGGCCTATTGAAAAGGCACCTGAAGCTAGGTACTTTTTAGAGCTGTAAAGTGAGCCGGGCCACCCGCAGTCCAGCACAGCCTTGTCACTGTAGTAAGTGGGCTGTGCCAGACCTCCTTACTATTTTATTCCAATTTTATTGAAATTTTGTTTTTTCAATTTCATTTTATTGTTTCATATATATGCAATTGTATACATCGAAGTTCAGATGGAGTAAAGTTTTAAGATCTTTTTTTTTTTTTTTCAATTTCTTGTCTATCTTGTTAATTTATTTTAACTTTTCATTTTTTTTTGAATTTTTCTAAAGAAGAATTGTGCCACCGGTGGTCCACTGGGCCCAAGCATCGGGCCATGCTGGGCTTCCCTCTTGAGGGATTCCGGGCCAGGCAGGCACAGCCTGCTTGCTAAGGTCTGCATCCTGGCATGGCACTGCCCACTACAATGTGGCTGCCCGCAAAAGTGGGCCATGCCGGGCCACATGACACCTATAGGTATTTTTATTCCACCCTGGTTGGAATAGGATTCATGCAGCTAATCCCAGATAGTTGGGAAAAGGCTTGGTTGAGTTGAGTTAGTTGAGTTCCTGCTTTCAGTTAGTTCTACCAGTGCTTAGATCTGGACAGAGAGGTGTTTCTGCATTTACATGCTTCCAGGAATCTATGCAAAGGACATCATAAGAACGGAAAGAGGACAGATAAAAATCAGAGACCAAAAGGAAAAAAAATTCTAAGAATTCAATTCATTTTTATTTTCTCTTTGATAGGTAAATTGTTATATTTTCCTTTTCTCATTAGCAGTTACCATTCATGCTCATGGCATGAGGATTCTAATATTTTCATTAGAATGAGATTTTTATGCATCAAGTAATTAGCTACTATATTTACCTTACTATATCCTGTGTCCACATAGTGTTCTCTTCCCACTTTAATTGTACAATTATGCAAACATCAGTTGTTTGGTTATACACAAGTATACCTATGTCTACATGCTACATACTGGACCTCTGTAAATTTCATTTTTTTTTTACATTTTTCTGAATAGTTGGATAAGGATGTTACCACTTGACTGAGTTATAGGTTATCTTTTATTTTTATTTTTACAGGTATTTGTTAGATTTACTCAGAAAATCATGATGGTATATTAGTTCATGCTGTTTCTTTTATGTGGAACATGTAACTAGCAGCTAGGTGCTTACCTTTGAACACTAGAAATTGATAATCTTTCTTTCTTGTTTTACAGGGTGTCTATGGTTATCCTATTGAAATTCAAGCTCTATTCTTTATGGCATTAAGATGTTCTTTAATGATGCTCAAGCATGATGCTGAAGGGAAAGAATTCATTGAGAGAATTGTGAAACGTTTGCACGCCTTAAGCTTTCACATGCGAAATTACTTTTGGCTCGACTTCCAGCAACTTAATGACATATATCGTTATAAAACAGAGGAGTATTCTCATACTGCAGTAAATAAGTTTAATGTTATTCCTGATTCAATTCCAGATTGGATTTTTGATTTTATGCCAACTCGTGGTGGCTACTTCGTTGGAAATGTCAGTCCTGCAAGGATGGACTTTCGATGGTTTGCTTTAGGAAATTGTGTTGCTATTCTATCCTCTCTTGCAACTCCTGAACAGTCCATGGCTATAATGGATCTTATTGAATCTCGCTGGCAAGAGCTGATTGGAGAAATGCCTCTGAAAATAAGCTATCCTACTCTAGAAAGCCATGAATGGCGAATTGTAACCGGTTGTGACCCCAAGAATACGAGATGGAGTTATCACAATGGTGGATCTTGGCCAGGTTAGTCCATCTTGTTTCATAGTGCTTTCCGATAATTATGCTAATAAATCCCATCTTTGTCTAGTGTAAATCAATATTGCTTTTATGCAATAAGCAAAATACTTGTTCTTTTCTTGTGGTAAGCTCTGGATGTTAGTGTTGGTAATCCTGTTTGTGTGATATGGTAGGAAAGAAGTATCCCTCAGTATGATTTCTGAACCATGGCAGCCTGGGAGGTGGCTTGTAGGCTCCATGATTCGGATCTAGTAGGGGTTGCTTTCTACATGTATAGGATCATAAGCATAGTATGAAGGATGAAATGTTTACTTTACATGGATAGATATAAAGGGGTTTCCCCTTAATTCAAAATTCTTGTTTATTAATGAAAGGATCACATGCCAAATGAATATCCCTGAAGATTGTGGAGACACTAGGAAAGAATCATCTTTTTGAGTAGAGATTAGTAGCGCATCATGCATCTAGGTTTTTGTTATGTTTAGTCTTAGATCCTACGACAGAAACTTGCATGATGAATCTTACCATCCCTTGGAAATTAAAATTATTTGATTGCCCTTAATTTTGAGTTTATACAACTTTCTATAACTAGGTTAAATCTACTTAGTGGGAGATCTTTCAAAGCTTTTCAGTGACTGACATAACAAGAGCATGGAATGAAGTTGTACACTCCACTAAAGGGAAAGATAAAAAAGTGATGGACTGGAAGCCTCCAGATGGCAATAAAATCAAGCTGAACTTCAAACGGAGCTCTTTAGGAAACCCGGGACTGGCAGGCATAGGGGGTGTATTTAGAGATTGTTCACGGAAAGTATTGGCAATGTACTCGGGTCCTCTAGAACTAGGAGACTCAATAAAGGCTGAGCTGCTAGCGCTGTTACAAGGTCTAAAACTCGCTAAGCAAGCAAACTTTCAAAATTTGGAGGTAGAAGGGGATTCAAAACGGTTATCTCTCGGACTACTACAAGGTGTAGTGGTCCCTGGATATATAGATACACACTGAGAGAGATAGAAAGTCTGGCAAGGAAACTCAATGCTGCATTCACTTGGATCAGAAGGACTGCAAATGGAATGGCTGATTCATTAGCTAAGCAGGGGGTCCATAGGCAGCAGCAGCTGTTTTGGACACAATTGTAGTTTTTTTTGGCTTTGTTGAAGTGTTGGTTGTATTGTAATTTGGCACCTGTTTTTCACTGATTAATAAAATTAATTCTTCTTTGCTGATAAAAAAAATCTACTTAGTGGGAGCTGTACCCAGAGAGTATTGCTTTTCTGAAACTATTTTAATACCTATGGTTGTGAAGTAATAGCTATGATTATATCACCAGGCAGAACGAACCGGTTATTAATACTAATGGTTGAATTGCATGCATCCCTTGATCATTCATCTAGATCAAGAAGGTGATGCCAATTATATTGCCAGCTGAGTCGGACAAAAACATGCTGTAATAGGGTTAATAAACCAATTTGGGGTCCAGCAATTAACCCAGAAATGGTAGGTCTGCTTAATCCTGTCAGCCTTGCTTTCAAACTGCTTTCTTTCTTTGACTGGGAAAATCTTCTTTGTGGGATCTGGGCCCTCAGGTTAAGCAGGACTGCTGTGTTAATTTTGAAATACCGTTCTGGTCAACAGTTGAGGAGGGTGTCACTCAAAGAATTAGAGCAGGATGGTTAAATGGAGGAGTGCATCTGGACTTTTATATGATAGGTGAACACCACTTATATTAAAAGGAAAATTCTATAAAACAGTTGTAAGGCCAGCTACTTTGTATGGAACAGAGTTTTGGGCAGTCCAAGAAACAACATGTCCAGTAAATGAGTGTGGCAGAAATATGAATGCTAAGATGGATGAGTGGAAAATGAGAGAGTAGACTAAAATGGTTTAGTCACGTGCATAGAAAACCACCAACTTCTCCAGTTAGAAGAAGTGATTTGTTACACATTGAAGGGGCTAGAAAGTCTAGGGGTAGACCAAAAAGGACATGAGTACTAAGTAGTAGGAAATGGATTGATGAAACAGGATTCATGTAGCGGACCCCATATAGTTGGTGTAAGGCATGGATGATGATGATGTTCCTGTCAATAGGGTTGTCATCGGGTTGGGGTTGATATGGGCTTTGCTCAACCTGAGCCCAACCTGAAGCCACTCCACCTGAACAGCTAAACCTTACTTGAGCAGGCTAATTAAAATGGGATACTAAGCCTGACCCACACCCAACTCATGAATAGTAAGTACCCTATACAGCAAAGGCTATATACTATGTCATTGGGTTGGATTTAGTATGGATTAGCCCAACCCAACCTGGGACCCGAGTAAGGCTGCAATCCTGACCTGATAGGGTCAGGTCAAAAAAATTTTACCACGTAACCTGATCTACAGACATTTTTACTCGTCATGTTCAAGTTGTTCATCATGTTTCTTAACTTTACCCATCTTAGGAAGAGGGACAACCCTACTTTCTTGATACCTTAATGAAATTCTTTTAATTATGTATACAATCTTGTTATTGCAAAATGACAAAAGGGTTTTGGATGATTTCTGGTATGATGCTACTTGGGAGCTTATTCCAAAATTTTCCAGTTCGACTGTATGGACTGGTGTCTGGTGATGTATTAAAAATTACCATATCATTGTCTTTTACTAAAAATGCACAATAAAAAATTTAGCATTTTGCATTGTTTTTTCTGTTTTCATGGGACAGTTCTTTTGTGGCTGCTAACGGCTGCATGCATCAAGACGGGACGACCACAAATTGCAAGACGAGCTATTGATCTTGCTGAGAGCCGGTTGCTGAAAGACAACTGGCCAGAATATTATGATGGTAAGCAAGGGAGGTATATTGGTAAGCAGGCAAGAAAGTTCCAAACATGGTCAATTGCTGGGTATCTAGTGGCAAAGATGATGCTGGAAGACCCTTCACACTTGGGAATGATCTCTCTGGAGGAGGATAAGCAGATGAAGCCTTTGATCAAGAGATCAACCTCTTGGACTTGCTGAGAATACAGAAAACAGAAAAGGAAGCATGAAAAGTGTGATACAAGTGCGAAAGGTTCCATTTTTGTTTGTTACAGCGTCATTCTTTGGCAATATTTATCATTGTAGGGTTTGGCTAAAAAGACTGTAATATTCTTGCTGTGGCAGACATCTTTCTTTTCAAATAAAGAGACATTTTTGATGTTCGTGTTTCAACTCCTAAATTCTTAGACTCAATCAGTGTCTCAGATGCTGGCTTAAAGCTATGGTTGTCTGGCTACTCTCTATTAATTAACACTTAATACCGCAATTCGCATGCTATTAACTGCTTTTTGCAGAATGTACCCTAGAACTGCAACTTATTGCAGCAACTGCAGATTGTATGCTTGCTGTGAACTTTTCTGCTCCTTGCTAGGGAATATAATTTCAGTATCTAATTCTCTTATGGATGGAGGATGCATCAAGTGTCATTATGAGTCAAATCTAGCTTTTGAACTTAAATCCTTAATCAAATTTATGCACCAGGAGATTGCAATTTCTATGGTTTCTATAGAACCTATTGAAATATCCTTATTTTTTTGAACCCTCTAATGAAATACCATTTTAAATTTACTCTAGAAATGATTGTAAAATGTTTATATCAAGTATTGGTGTGTAACATTCTCTGGAGATCATCCGATGTTTTCTAAAAATGGAAACCTAAAAAACTCGACCTTTACCACAAAATGAGGGTTTTTCTCCACTCTCTTGAACCAATACAAAGGAACACTGATCCGGAGATTTTTAATCCAAGGAACAAAACCTAAAAATCAATCTCTACCTTTTGACATCTCAAGAGCTTCTGTAAAATGGATTTGGAAAACAAAACTACCACACTGAGAATAAAATAAAGCAATCAAATAATAAGAAATAAAGTAAAAAAACTAGTAATAATAAACGCTAGAAAGCAATTAAATTATGAAACTAAATTACAAGAATGATCACTAGTATGCAAATAAAATCATGATTTAAATAGCAAGAACAAGATGAAAATAATGGAGAGTAATGTTACATAATACCACAAAAAAAAGAGACAGTGATGTAACAAATACTTGTTATTTTTTTTTTCTTCATGGGGCTACACGATGGTCTCCACTATATATATATAATTGATAAGTCTGTTTCTCCACTATATTAATGCCACATGATTAGATTTTACCAAACCATAAATTTCCGCTACAAGGTTCAAAATTTTGATCCGTCAGCTGATATGTATCGTGACGGGGCCTTTCCGATACACCCTACAGGGGATGGGTGTGTTTTGGGTCAGGCAGTGGTTCAGGGGTAGATGGGCCAGGCCTTAAATCAATCCCTCTAAACCAGAATAAAAAAATCTATACTACTAATAAAAGAGTGAATTTCTGGACTTTTCATAAGATATTTTTACCCCTTATCTATACTACTAAAAAAATCTATGCCTTTTACTCTCACTCCAAAAACTGTCCATTTATAACAGTTAAGAAAATGCCCACTTATAGTTGTTCAAAAACTGTCCACTTATAACACTTAAGAAACTATCCACTTATAACTATTCAAAAACTGCCCATAAATTGCAAATAGTTTTGTCTTGGAGATACTGTTACGTGCAAATGCACGTACGTGTTTACTAGTAGAGAAAAAAACATCGATACAAACTGATGAAGGATGATTTGACCCGATCTATGAAATGACGACACGTGGACACTGACTCGACATAGGCGACAGCTCAGCATTGCGGTCCAGTACGACTAAGTAACGGGCCCATAAAGCAGCTCGCTACATCGTAACGCGCAAAAGGAGGAGCTCGCCACGACGCGAGCTCCGGGTTCCCCGAGCTACCTCTAAAGGTATATTCCGAGGCAACCTTAGCTCGCAAGCTAAGGAAACCAGCTCGCCCGAGCTCCCAAGCAGACAAGTCATCCCGAGGATCAATTCTACTAAGGGCACTCTTGAAGTACTCCGAGCTCGCTAAAGGGTAGCTCGCGAATGAGCCACACGAGCATTCCTCAGGAAGCTTCTATCCAACAGGCTGTACCAATCAAACTGCGCCAAGTCCCTTACTGACGGCGCAGCCCCTGCCCTTTCGGCAGTCTGCACCCACGTCTCTCAGTAGGCGGAGGCGTGCCTGTCACTTTGGGGATGTGTCACTTACTCGGGCAAGGAGCACGTCACAACGGCCACCTGCGCAGCCCTGGCAGGTAACGGCTATGGCAGGGGCCCAGTGGCGGTTATGCCCGATCTCACAAAAGCGCCTCTATAAAAGCCCTCAGGGTAGAGAAGAAACTTCTTCTGAAAAAAAAAAAAAAAAAAAACTCTACTCGCTCGAATATAGTGATAAGCGTGACCTCCACTCTTAACCTTCATTTTCTCTTTATTTCCCAGACACAATACTAACTTAAGCATCGGAGTATTCCCACCGGCTAAACCCCTGGGAATCCTTCCTTTCATCTTCTCAGGTGCTGCTCGTTGCCAACAAGGAGCCAGTCAGCAATCAGCTAGGAGTGTCTGGATCACGCTACATCAATTGGCGTCGTCTGTGGGAAACGCTTCAAAAAGCCTTTCTCTCTAAACTCTTTCAGTTCCTTCTTCTTCCTTGAAACAATCCAACGCTCATGGCTTCCTCTAGTAACGTCGGACGAAGCGCGGAAATGGATAACTCCAGGGAACAACCCCAGCTTCCTACTGTTTGTTTCGGATAGTTCACCGTCCCCCTCTCAGCGGACGGAATCCCCAGCTTGAACGTGCCTCTCACAATGGCACCTATCATCGCCCCACTCCCTTCTACAGTCGGAACGACGTTCACCGAACCTTCGGTCGTGCCCCCAGTGGCCAGCTTGAACCAGCTAGAGGACCTGATGCAGTACATGAGAGCCATGTAGGCCCAAATGCAACAGTTCCAACAACTTCAGCTCTATCAACAACATGTGCTGCACTAGGTCTCCTAGTACCAGAATCAGCAACAGTTCCCCCAGCTGCCCCAACCTCAGCTTCAACAACCTCAGTACCTGGCCTCGCAGCAAGCCAAGTCTCGCCTCTAGAGCGAACACTCCAGCCGAGGAGAGGCCCCCCAAAATCTCCCAAAAAACCAAGCCTCCCCCCACGGCAGACGGGAGAGACCGGCTGCCCCGATCTCGCCGCGGGCAGACAGGTCGGGAGGACCCCGGCTCGGCAGGTCAACGTTGCCTCGACAGTCAAAGTTTGGAACCCCGATCCTTGAGAACCGGTTCGAGATCCTAGCAACAGACTCCAAGCAGGCCCCTTCTGTCCGTAGCCATCACCAACAGACCGGGCTACCCCCGGCGCAAACCGTTCTGGATAGCGTGGAGGTGAGCAGCACGAACGCCGAGCCTGTCAAGAAGCAGAGACACCGCCGCCGAGCTCGCCGATCTATCACCCGTGATTTGCCCGAGCTCGTGGGAAAAGAAGAGGTAGGCTCGGCCGAAGCCAAAGCTCCCCTCCTCTCGGTTCCGTCCCCCCTGTCTTCAGAACTCCTGACGGTCCCGATGCCCAAGGATTTCAATCTCCCCCCTCTTGACAAGTATGACGGTTCGTTTGACCCGAATGATCATGTAGATGCCTTTCAGTCACAGATGCACCTGGCGCGAGCCAGTGAGTCGTGCATGTGCGTGGCCTTCTCCACTATGTTCAGGGGAGCAGCCCGCACATGGTACCGGAACTTGGCACCCGGGTTGATAAGAAGTTGGGCGCAGTTCGCACAAGCCTTCACGTCCCATTTTGTCACCAGCAAGCGGTGCCCGTGAAATGAAGAAAGCATCTTCAACGTAGCACAAAGAGAGGGAGAGTCCATCCGAAGCTACATCAAGCGGTTCAACGACGCTTGTATGCAGATACCGCGCCTGGATCCCGCCGTACTCCTTGCAGCGACCAAGAAGGGAGTGAAGCACAAAGAGCTCAAGTGGCACATGGTCGTCAACCAACCCGCGACCATAACCGAGTTTCTGAAACTTGCGGATAAGTTCATAGCAACCGAAGAGGAGATCAACCAGAAGGGTGAGGGTGCACCCGAAAAAAGAAAGAGAGATGGAGAACCTTCCAGTCAAGAGGA
>NW_010729090.1:7297556-7311277 GCF_000365185.1 Nelumbo nucifera
CAGGCCGCGTGCAGGCCGCATGCAGGTCGCACCAGGCTGGCCAGACCGGTGCTCGGGTGGGACACCAACTTGGTAAGTTGTTGCCTGGGTGATTGCCTGGTTTACACGAGGTGCCACGTGTCGCAATTTCATTGGAGGGTCAAATTTGTCCTCATCAGATTGTTTTCAAGTTAAATTACAACTCTTCTTCCTATGCCTCTTTCTGTTGTTGTTGTATTTGTTCATGTGCCTCTTCTTCTTTTTTTTTTTACCCGCAACATACCTTGTCGGGCTATTATCCGTGTCGAGCCGAGCTACACCACAACCTCTTACTTGTACCATTTTTCTATTGCTAGCCTGGGTGAGGTCAGTTGGGTTGCTGTGCAGGCCGAGCCGGGCTGTTCTTCGTACTTCATGCTTCTAGTTCGTTAGCCGAGGTATAGTCGATTGAGGTATGGCCGATGGAGGAGTAGTAGGCGGCTATGCCTTGGTGTCCCCAGTCTTGTGCTGACCGAGGTTGCCGTTAGCCGAGGTGCATCTCGGCCGAGCTATGCTTTGGTGTCATTGTCCGAGATCTTTCGGTTCCTGAACCATGACCGAGGTTGTTGTTAACCAAGGTGCAGCCAGCCGGGCTATGCCTCAATGTCCCCAGTCCTATGATGGTCGAGGTGCAGCTCGGTCGGGCTATGCCTTGGTGTTGTCCGAGATCTTTCGGTTTTTGAGCTCTCAGCCATGGGATGCTTAGTTTCTGGTCTTGGGAGCCTTTGGGGCCCTTCTAGGGCTAGCCGTTTCTCAGCTAGCTCAATTGTTAAGTTGGTGGTAGTGCAGAGTTCCTCGACCACCCTCAGGCCTTGGTGGGCGGGGGCGTTCTTCCTCCACGTTTAGGCTCAGTCATTGGCAACTGAGTCGGGTAGCTTGCTTGGTAATGCATTGCTGAGCTGGGAGTAATAGGCTCAGCCGTTTCGAGGATCGGAAGAGTCAGCTCGGCTAGTAGTGTGACTTAGCATGTGTTTGTAGTGTGCGAGGTTGGCCGTGGGTGTGCCTCTGGATCAAAGAAGTAACATAAAAGAAGACTTGCATTGCTTATGGGTCTACTGGTAGTACATCCTGAGGTTTTCTGAGTTCCAACTCCTCGGAATTGGTCGGCCTTCGAGGTCTTTAAGTCTATAAGTGCTCGGTCCGAGGACCCTGGTGACCTTATACAGTCCTTCCCAGTTTGGTCCGAGCTTCCCTTCTCCTGGCATGGGTACGATGACTTTACGTAGAACGAAGTCACCTATCTTGAATTTGCGTCTTCTCACCTTAGAGTCATATTGACGTGCCATCTTTTATTGTTGTGCCACCATCTTCACATGTGATCGGTCTCGAGCTTCTTCTACTAGGTCTAACTCCATGCGTAGATCTTCATCATTTTATCCCTCATCAAAGAACTCGGTCCGAAGAGTCAGGGATGATGGCTTCGGCTCCGTAGGCCAGACTAAAAGGGGTCTCTCCAGTGGCAGCCCGTGGGGTCGTCCTGTAAGCCCAGAGAATGCTCGGCAACTCTTCAACCCATCTTCCCTTGGCCTGATCCAGGCGTGTTTTCAGGCCATGTAGCAGGATGCGGTTGGTTACCTCGGTCTGCCCATTGCTCTGAGGTCGGTGTACCGCGGTGGTCCGGTGGTCGATCCTTAGGTCAGCACATAAGGCCTCGAACTTCTTGTCGGCGAACTGGGTTCCATTGTTTGTGATGAGCACACGCGGGATGCCGAAGCGCCAGATGATTCCCTACTAAAGGAAATTCTGGGCATTGTGGGTGGTGATGCACGCCAGGGCTTCGGCTTCTACCCACTTCGTGAAGTAGTCCACTGCTACAAGGAGGAACTTTTGTGCAACTACGGTGGGGAAGGGGCCGAGGATGTTCATTCCCCATTGGGCAAACGGCCATGGGTTGGCGATCGGTCTCAAAGGGGACGCAGGCTGGTGATGTAGGTTAGAGTGATGTTGGCAACTATCGCACCTCCGGACTAGCTAGGCAGCATCCTGCTTTATCGTCATCCAGAAATACCCCTGTCAGAGTGCCTTATGGGCCAGTGTGTGTGCGCCGAGGTGATCTCCACAGATGCCCTCATGTATTTCCCTAAGGACGTAGCTTGCCTCGGTTGGGGAAAGGAACTTTAAGTAGGGAAGTGTGTGGGAACGGCAATACAGCTGACCCTGTATCAAATAATACTTGGTTGCTCCATGTTGGAGTCTCCTCGCTTATGTTGATCTTCCAGGGAGGTGCCCTCTTGAAGATACTCGATTATGGTTCCATCCAGGATGAGTCATGTTGCACTAGAAGGATGAGGACAGCTGATGGCGCGATGCTCGGTTGGGCCAGCGTGTCTAGCCAGACGGTTGAATCAAGGTCGGACTGTGGCGAGCTTGCGAGCTTTGGAAGGGCGTCGGCTCGAGCGTTCTCGGCCCGAGGGATCTATTGGATGTCAAAGTACTCGAGCCACTGAATGAGATCATGTACCTTCTGTAAGTAGCTCACCATAGAGGGAGTCCAAGCTTCGAACTGGCTGTGGATTTGGTTGAATACGAGCTGAGAGTCGCTGAAGGTCTCAACCCGTCGTGCCTCGAGGTCTAAGGCAAAGTGGAGCCCAGCAATCAGGGCCTCATACTCGGACTCATTGTTAGATGCTTGAACTCGAATCTGAGGGCGTGTTCCAATACTACGTCGTTTGGGCCGAGGAGGATAAGGCCGGCGCCGCTACCTTGCTTGTTCGACTAGCCATCAATGTGGATGGTCCATGCTGGAGGTAGTGGGGCCGGTTCCTCCATGGCAAACGTACATTCCGAGATAAGTCTGCCAAGGCTTGGGCTTTGATCGTCGATCGAAGGGCGTACGTGACATCAAGCTCATTCAGTTCCACGCTCCATTTGACCAAGTGGCCCGACACTTCCGGTCTCTATAGCACTTGCTTAAGAGGCTGGCTAGTGAGTATTCGGACACTGTGGGCCTGAAAGTAGGGTCTGAGTTTCTTGGCCGCGGTGACGAGAGCCAGAGCCAACTTCTCGATATTGGAGTATCGGGTTTCTACGCCATTGAGGACCCTACTGGTGTAATAGATTAACTTCTATACTCGGTCTTTTTCTTTAACTAACACCGAGCTGATGACCTCGTCCCCAATCGAGAGGTAGAGCAATAGCTCATCTCCAGGGCTCAGATTAGTCAGAAGGGGCAGCGAGCTCAGGTACTGCTTTAGTTCCTGGAAAGACTGCTCACATTTCTCCGTCCACTGGAAGTCCTTTGGGCGTTTGAGTGCTTTGAAAAGGGGAGGCACCGGTTTGCGGATTTGGACATAAACCTGCCGAGGGTGTCTATTCTCCCGGTGAGCTGCTGTACTTCTTTGTGGGTCCGAGGGGATGGCATGTCAAGGATGGCTTTTATCTTCTCTGGGTTTGCTTCGATTCCTCTCTATGTCACCATGAATCCCAAAAACTTGCCTGAGCCAACCCCAAAGGCGTACTTGGTTGGGTTCAACTTCATCATATACTTCCTAAGTGTGTCGAAGACTTCGCAGTGGTCGGCTAGGTGGTTCTCAGCCTTTTTTCTTTTTACAAGCATATCGTCGACATACACCTCCACTTTCCTACCGAGCTGCTCCTTGAATACCTCGTTCACCAACCGCTGATAGGTAGTGCCGGCATTTTTGAAGCCAAAGGGCATTACCTTATAGCAGTATAGGCCTCAGTCAGTGATGAAGGCCGTTCGCTCTTGGTCGTCTGGGTCCATCCGGATCTGGTTGTAGCCTGAGAAAACACCCATGAAGCTTAGGAGCTCATGCCCTGCTGTTGCGTTGACGAGCTAGTCAATCTGGGGAAGGGGAAAATTGTCTTTGGAATAGGCCTTATTTAGGTCGGCGAAGTCGATTCAGATCCTCCACTTTTCGTTGGCCTTCTTCACCATCACCATGTTGGCCAACCAATCAGGGTATTTGACTTCCCTAATGAAGCCAACATCAAGAAACTTCTGTACTTCCTCGGCGATCACTTGACACCTCTCCGGGGTGAAGTTTCTCTTCTGTTTCATAGGCCGGTAACAAGGGTCGACGTTCAGCCGATGTGTGATAACTTCGGGATCGATTACAGGCATATCCTCTTCCGACCAAGCGAACACGTCGGCATTGTTCCTCACTAATCGAACAAGTTCCTCTCGGAGATGGTCGCCTAGCAGGGAACCAACTTGGACCATCTTTTCAAGGTCTTCCACCACCAAGGGGACCTGGATGAGGTCTTCCACAGGTTGGTCATGCTGTGCCTTTACCTCATCGCGCAGGTCATATGCTTCCGCCATCAATGTCTCGGTCACTGGATGTGGTCCTCGGCAGGACAACTGGTAGTAATGTCGTGTTGTTTTCTAATCCCCATGCGCCACCCCTATGCCGTACATGGTTGGAAATTTCATGGCAAGGTGGTACGTTGAGACTACTGCCTACAGGGCATTGAGAGTCAGCCTGTCGAGGATCACGTTGTAAGAGGGGCAGCATACCACGATGAAATCTACCATGGCCATCACAATTATGTCGCCATCCTCGATCAAGAGGGGAAGAGTTATCCTCCCCCTTGGCTAGAGGGACTCTCCGGAAAATCCCATCAAAGGAGTGTTAACTGGTGCAAGTCGATCTCTGGTGGTGTTGAGCTTTTCAAACGCATCTTCGAACAATATGTCGGCGGAACTCCCTGTGTCAATTAGGATCCGCCGTAGCTCGAAATTGGCCACTTCGGCGGTGATGACGAAGGCTTCATCGTGTGGTGTCTAGACTCCTCGGAGATCATCGTCAGTGAAGGTAATAGATGTGTCGCGCCTCCTCCCACGACTTCGGTCGTCGATCTCACACAGCCAAGCATATCTCTTCCTTCCCGAGCTGTTTTCCCCTCCGGGGGCACTTCTGCCCGATATCACATGGATAACGCCGGTTGGGGGGGCCACGGGGCAAAGGCTGTCGAGCTTTGTCTACTCTTCTTTCCTCTTGGGCTGATTTCTCCGTTCTGTTTATGAAGCCGTTGAGATAACCGCGCCTAATTAGATCTTCAATATGGTTAAGCAGGTCGAAGCAGTTCTCTATATCGTGGATGTGGTCCTTGTGGAACTCGCAATATTTGTCTCGGTTCCTCTTGTTGCTTTGTGTCTTCATCTTTTCGGGCCACCTAACATAGTTGCAGTCACGGATTTGCATCAAGACTTCAGACCATGGAACATTAAGTGGCGTGAAATTTCGATAGGTCGGCGGAGGGGTGCAAGGCCTATGGTTGGCCCGGTGATCTTGCCTCTTGGGATCTCTGTCTACTCTCTCTGACTTCCGCTCATCGTTCTCTCTCCTTTTTTTATCGGGCTTCTCATCCTCGTCTCCGAGCTGCGTCTGGGCCTCTTCAACGTTGATATACTTTTGCGCGTGGCTCATTAGTGTGGCCAATGTTTGAGGAGGGTTCTTGGAGATGGAGAAGTTGAACAAGGAAGCACGGAGTCCGTGTTGTATGGCCATCACCACGACTGATTGATTCAAGTCCCTGACTTCAAGCGCTTCTTTGTTAAATCTCGCCAGGTAGTCCCTAAGGGACTCCACCTTCCTCTATTGGATTTGCATGAGGTTGGCCGAGGTTTTCTAGTGCTTCTGACTTGTTATGAACTGCACCAGAAACTGGGTCTCCAGTTGTACCCAAGACGCTATAGACCTCGGCGGCAGGGAGGATACCATGCCAAGGCCAGACCTTGCAATGTGGTTACAAGGGCTTTGCACATCAGTCCCTCCGACGCACCATGTAGCATCATCTGGGCTTGGAACGTCGCGATGTGGTCGAAAGGGTCAGAATTTCCGTTGTACTTGTCGAGTTGGGGGGCTCGCCATCCAGCAGGGGGTACCTCGTCCACAATGTCCTAGACGAAGGGCGGCTCCTTGGTGATATGCGTGGTGGCCTGCATAGGTTGATCTGTGGCGGGGATTGCACTCTTAGGGGCGGACGTACACTCTAACTCTTCCAGACGTTGCCATAGTTCCTTAATCTCGACGTCTCTGCTACCCGAGGTTGCAGTGCGTACGGCCTCCCTTTTGGGTCGTGTGGGGTGATCATTGACTAAACTTGACTCGGCGACATAGACCATGAAGGGCAACGTCCTTTTACTGAGTCTTTCTTTGGCGGGGGTCCGCACTGACTAGTGTGTCTGTCTATGGCGGTACCGTCCATGGGAACAGGCCATGGCAGTGGGCCTTTGGGTCATGTCCTACCTCATGTGCTCAGACCGTTCTCCCCTTACATCTATCCAGCGCGCTTTGGGGTCCTCGGTCTGAGGGTCATTCTTCATGCGCGTCGGGGCATGAGGGGCAGCCGGGTTGAGCGGTGCAGCAGACCCTAGTGTCTGCATAAATTCCAAAATCCTATCAACCTTTTCCTGCATGGCTCGGAACTGCGCTTGATCTACCGCGGCTAAAGGCTGCGGGACTTCTTGGTGTGGGGAGTGTCAGTCCCCGAGTCAGGGAATAGTCAACTGATCGCTCAGGCTGGATTTTAGGCATCTTGATTACCTCTCGATCGCGCGACGAGGAATGTGATTTTCGGGAAAGGCTTTTTGTGTCATTCCCACTAACGGAGCCAATCTGATGCTGCTCAATCCGAGGTAGTGCACGAATTGAGGAAGGCGATCAGGTAGTCCTTGTTGACAAGGCGGGGCCGAGCTACAAGGACGAGGCCGCGCTTCAAGATTTGTGATTAAGGAAACAAAAGTCAGAGGCTTGAGGAGTTATCCCCGGGTAAGAACTCCGATGCTCAAGTCAGTAGGAGGTGGTGAGATGGTCGGGCCAAGCTATAAGGATGTTGATCCGAGCAAAGTGGCTATATGGGTCTCAGAAGTCAGATCCCTTACCTCGAGCGTGGAGTAGCTTTTTATAGCCAAAGATCCGTGTCCTGGTCGGATTGGGCTTCTGGGGTTGCCGGAATGAGGTTAGCCATCGAGGTATTCGGGATAGAGTCCCATTCCCCGGTGGAGTCGTCTTCCCTATCCTCTTCATCCGTGGTTGTGCTCATCCACATGACGTGTAGTTGATGTGGCTGAAAGGAAAAGACGGGGGGCCACCACACTAGCGTAACTCGGCCGAGCTAGGATGACGTGGCAGGGCGATAGTTGGGCGGCCACATATCTTGTAGGGCCAGCTCAGCTATGACCCGATCAGTTTTCAAAATTGGACCGTTCCAGATGGTTGGACCAGAAAAACTAGGAACCAGTCAGGTGGTTGGTTCCATTTTTCCTCAAAACCAGATTTTCTCCAAATACCATTGATTTTGGTTAGCAAACTATTGATCCGGGTGGTTAACTATTCAAATAGTTTTGACCGTTTTTTATTTTTTTATTTTTTGTTAGAACATACTGACCATTCGGTTTGAATGATCGGATCATTGACCCGGTAACCAAACCCCTGACCAGTTCGGTCTCCGGGTCGGTTTTAAAAACCATGCTTTCTCTCATGTCTGCACAAGATCTCTATTTGTTTCTATTGTGTTTCTACGAGTTAAAGAGATTTAGATGGATGATGAAGCTACCCTCCAAGAGCTTTAATTCTCGTTTATTATCGTCTTCCTCGACAGGGCCATTACCAGTCGAACAAACTAGCAATGTAGCATTGTCTGCAAGATTCAAAGTATCAACACGTATCGGCCAATATGTATCATTCTGGCACCCCTTCGATACGCCCCTACAGTGGGTGTATCGGGGGTCTGACAAGTCCAGGGGATGGAGGAGACCTAAACCGATCCCCTTAACCGGTTGCAAAAACATATAAAAAAAGGGTATTGATTCGCCCGATACGCCCATACCGACGTATCGGGTGCATCGATATTTTGAACGTTGCTTATCTGCACAGTATTCACCGATAGAGCAATTAAGGTTGTTGGATTCAAAGACATGTTGGTCAATTCCTAGTATTAGAGCCTCATCTGTAGTTAACCGGTGCCCATCTCTGGTCACTTCCAACCACCGATCGGCCAAGAAGATGATGAAATCCGGTCCATCTAAACCTATTTTCGGTGGACCCGTACCACATACAGGTGGGTCATCACGGCCACGGTACTTGCGTCGGATCGTGTCCACACAAACTAAGCCGATCAGGCTAGTTTAACCCGGTCTATGCGAGTCAAACTGGTCCAGAATACATCAGAATACTTTTTGGGACCAGTTTGACATGTTTTAGGCCGATTCTTTACC
Source organism: Nelumbo nucifera (assembly GCF_000365185.1). The sequence goes on from NW_010729090.1 coordinate 7,305,760, forward strand.
AGTTCGAGGCATACTTAGGGGATTAACACCCATTTAAATATATTTTGAACATTTTATTAAACTAAAATCGCATCTTTTCCCTTATTCTTTTAATAAAATACTTGGTTCAACCTATTTTGCATTCTATTTGATAATTAGGAACATTTTATTTCAATTTAATGACATGAAGAGTCATTCTAGGGCTTGAACTTCTATTTCTTACCTAAGATTGGATTCTTTATGGCTTGATATTATAAATTGCCATTTTTTCTCTATGATTAGACAAAGATTAATGAATGTAGAATATAAAAGCTTATATTTAATTATTGATTCTTTACTTCCATTTTTGGCTACATGAAAGGCCAATTTTTGAACCAAAGGCCAAAGCATTTGGGACTCATTGGTATTTTATGCTTTGTAATTTTGCAATTAGTTATCCATTCTATTAAACCTATAAATGACTTACCCAGAGGTAATATCATTTATTGTGATTTAATTAGAAGTGATCAAGGGATCTGCATGTGTACATTTATTATTAATTGTTTGAACCCAAAGGTTTAAGTGATTAATAGGTAAGTACCTGCATGTGTAGCTTTCAATCTCACTTGGTTGATATTGGATCATTCTTGAACTGTAAAGAGTAAAATTGAATATGGTTGATTAATTTCATTTGGTTGATATGGAATCACTTGGATGATATATAAAGAGTAAAACTGTACATTTTGTATTATTTTATATATATTTGTTCCGTACATATTTGCATTTGTACTCATTCCAAATTGAGCCTAAGAGGGAAACCCAAGTATTTAGAAAGGAGATGCGCATTTCACAACCTAGAAGATCAGCCACATGCTCTACCTCCTCGACTACTAGTATCTCACTTTCGGCCAAATTCACTTTTAAGCCAAACACTACCTCAAACCAAAACAACATGAACTTTAAATTGGTCACCTAAACCAAAGGGGCATCACAGAAAAATAGTGTATCATCTACAAATTGAAGAGAAGGAAATTTGTACTCCTAACTTTGAAGCCTTCCACACAAGTTGCTTCAACAGCCCGAGATACCAATATGCTCAGACCCTCCATGACAACAAGAAAGAGCAGCTGAGACAATGGACTGCCTTGTCCTAACCCTCTATAGCTCTTGAAGTTCCCATGAGCAGCACCATCAATTAGGATAGAAAACCTGAGAGTGGTTACACAAACTTCCATCCAATTTCTCCACATGGTGCCAAAGTGCATTCTCTAGAAAAGCCTAGTTGACATAGTCGTAAGCCTTCTCTAGGTTTAGTTTGCTCACCAAACCTTTTTTGCCACTTCTACTACTTAAATCGATTAATTCATTTGCAATTAGTACCCAGTCATGAATGTTTTGTTATGCACGAAAACCCCTTGATACATGGAGATGAGCGCATCCATAACACACCTTAACCCTGATGCCAGAACGTTGTATACACTTCTCTCGAGGGTTACAAAGTTATGAAACTCCTCCAAAACTCTCAACAGGTCATGCTTTAGAACATCCCAAAACTTTTTTATACAAGAGAGTGGTAAAGCCATCAGGTCCTGGAGCTTTGTCCCCCTCCATCTCATCTATTACTCTCTTCACCTCCTTTGAGAAAGGTTTATCCATCTCAACAGCTTGCTGTTCTACTTGTCCATGGAAATCCATTCATGAGATTCTTCTTACTATCTTGATCTTTATCAGGTATAAAGATCAGTTTCCCTTGCTTTACTCTTGCCTTACTGTAAGAGGGAACTTATTTCTATAATTCTGCTTGCAATTTTGGGTTGGACTATGAATTTGGGTCTTGGGTTTTGGGAGAATTGATTAACTGAATTTGATACCCATTTTACCAATCATTTTGTTCTACACCATCCATAAATACAAGTGAGAAATTAAGTGATTGTGGGTCACATGCACTTTATGGCTGACATGGAGCAAAGTTATTGGTCACACAACTTGTAGAACAGCTATTAAATTAAATTAATCTAAATATATAAATATTATAATAACACCCATAATATTTTATATTATATAATTTACAAAATATTGTATGATCTATTTTAAACATAAAAACTATAGGCTCAGTTTGGCCCAGCCCATGATTACCCCTATCTTTGAGGTGCGTCCTAAACCCAAGATTATAGAGATGTCAATTGGACCGGATTTGGTCCAATCCAATATAGGTCCATTCTAGGGCTGTCAAGTGTCAATATTGGTCGACCAAATCCAGTCCAAACCCATATAAGTCGGATTCAATCTGGTCCAATTAAAATGCAAATGGACCGGATTGGGGTCCAAACTAAATGAAACTTTAAAAATTACATGAAATCCCAGAAATTATAAAAAAAATTGCAAAAATATACTAGAATTTTTATAAATATAAGGGTTGTCAATGGGTCGGGTCCAACCCATGGACCGATCGGACCCAGACCGATTATATCAGTTTAGGTTTCAATATTTGTACCGATGATTCAGTTACAGTTCCTAATTTATTGTCCCAATTATTATCGGATCGATACCAGGTCCACACTGTTCCAAATCGATTAGGACCCAACAACCCAAGGTATATATGGTAGATGTCCAAAAATGGTCATTTTGGTGGGGTTTCACTCGAAACCCTACGAAATGACCATTGCATCTCCATCTGTGTCGAAAGGGATAACAAAGTGGATTAAACTCAACACCTCACCGTAAGCGCATAGGAGCTCTCTCTCTCTCTCTCCCTCCATTCAATCACTGAAAAACGAATCGGTTTGTCTGGAAGAGTGAAGACTTTTAGTTCAAATTTCAGTTTAGTAGCGAGAAGCCCAAATCGATTCCGGTTAAATCTGCAGAAAAGTTGGGATTTTTATCTCTACATAGTGTTCTAAGTTATTTATCATTTGATCCTAGAAAGAAGCTAGAAACGTTGTTATGAATTTTTTTATCTATTTTTAAGAATATATATAAACATTTCAGGTAAAAACGAGAATTGAAATTTCAATCCATTTTAAGTTGGAATCATCAATCTTTTTTTTGTTATAAATTTCGTCTATAAGTTCGTTTCAAGTTATTAGCCATTTAGCCTAGATATTGATTTGAGTTTGAGAATTAGACAAGGGAATGGTGGAATGTTTCTAACTTCAGTCTTACCCCTCTGTTTGCACTGTTCTGAATGCTAGGGAGCAAGGGATCTAGCTAAACCATCTCTAACAGAATCGATCGGTTCAGCAGTCTTACCCCTCTATTTGCATTGTTCTAAATACAAGGGAGCAAGGGTTTTTGGCCTGAGCAGGCATATTATAATCGGGTCCATCGGGTTGGACCTGATTGTTCCAAGAACCGATCAGTTCGGTTCTAGGTCCAAAATTACAAACCCTATAGGGTTTGGGTCGGTTCCAAGTCCATGATTTTCTCTTATCGGTTTGGGACCTGGTCTACCAGGTTCCAACCCAGAACTGACCCGTTGACAGCCCTATAAAAATATAAAATATGACTTAAGTTTCTTTTTTTCTATTTCATAATCAAGTGCCTCATACATGATACAGGGAACCTTGGACATTGAACATCTCCACTGGATTAGAGACAAAGTTCAAAGCTTGAACCAAAAAATCCATTAACAAACTGCTTGGTTCCTGAAGGAAAAAGAATGCCAAGAGAGGAGCACAAATTGAATGGAGGCCTTAGCTTCCTAAGAAAAACAAGCCTAACCAGCCTCATAATCATGTCCATGCATCAGAATCACAAGTCATCATGCATTTCCTGTACAAGAATGCCAAGAGACAAAGTCCTGCAGTTTCTGAACAGAATAAAACCTGTAGTTATTTAACTAGAACATAAATCTGTAATTTAACAGATAATAACTGATAATAGATAATATAACAAAAATCACAATACCATCGAAATTTCAAAGAAGCATAAAACATAAGAAGATATGCGTAGAAGAAAGCTAGAAATTAGGTCTCAGTTGTCATACCCTATAAATAACTATTAGAGGTACAAAGATACTGCTCAAACACCTTGCAATTAAATCCCATAAAATTCTACAATAGTTCTTCTCTACAAGGTTTCTTCCAGAGACTGTCAAGCCCTTTTCAGCCACAATATGGTAGATGATAGAATAATTCTTCTACAGACTGCCAAGCATTGTTTAAGTTCACATGGATTCTTATTTGGCCAAGGGAACCAGCTGGTCAGAGTCAGACTTATCTTAAACATAACAGCTGGTCACAGACTCACAGACTCATAGCTGAACCAAATGCAACCCAAATACAAAAGCAAGAAACAAACTGTTCAATACACATTGCTCTTAGTGTCCCACCAAATACAATCCGAATCAAAAGATTTAGCTTCCTGTTCTTAGAAAATATTTACAAAAACAATACTTCAACAAAGTCTATACTGTCCATTCCAATATTTTAAATACATTAAAATTTAAAAATCTATTATGAAGCCACACCTTAATAACATCCATGATAGAATTAACACCAACTAATCCTCAGATTCCTTGGACTGAGAACTGCTGATATGGGCATCCATAACAATTCTAAGAATTATGGCTATTACCCAGCAACTTTGAATAACCTCTATTAACAGGGTGTTACATTCCCAGTAGGACATAACGGCATTAAAAGTCTTCAATTGATGATTCTTAAGGAAACAATTCAAGTATTTACAGACTCAATCTCACACAACCACCCATAACCCATTACACCTAGGGTTGTAATAAGATCGGACTCGGATTGGATTCAGCAAAATCCACATCCAATCCGACTAACTGAAAACCTGCATCCAAATCCAAACGGATTTTAATTGAATCCTAAGGGACTTGGATCCAATTTGAATTTAATCCGACTCCGCTTTAATTTTTTAAAATCCCAGAAAAATTAAAAATGCAATTACTTTTCAGTTTTTATATATAATAAATTAATGTAAATATAACATACTGAATTTATTATATATATAAATCCATATATAATATAATGTATAGAATATATTTTTTATTTAAATCAAATCTGAATCCGAGATAACCAGATCAGATGTCAGATCAGGCCTTGGATTTTAGAGTATCATTGACAGGCCTAATTACACCCATGCACACATATAATATATAGAATATATTATATATACAACTTTTTGAGCAGATATCTAACCTAAAGGTAAACTTCGATAAGAGTTGTGTGGCGGGAGTGAATGTGAACGAAAGAGACCTAAGGGAATTTGCAGGTGAGCTAGGTTGTGCAATTACGGGCTGGCCCCTGACTTATTTGGGCCTCCCTTTAGGAGATAATCCTAAGAGTGTTAGCTTTTGGGCTCCGGTAGTGGAGAGGTTTGAGAAGAGGCTAGCGGCCTGGAAGAGGAATTATCTTTCTTTAGGTGGAAGAGTCTCTCTCATTAGGTCTACCCTAACTAACCTTCTTGTTTACTATCTGTCAGTGTTTAAGATCCCCTCAAAGGTTTCAAATCTTTTGGAAAAATTAATAAGGAACTTTCTCTGGGAGTCTGGAGAGGAGAAGAGAGATCATAGGGTGAGTTGGGAGGTGGTCTCTAG
>NW_010729090.1:7311622-7337889 GCF_000365185.1 Nelumbo nucifera
GGCTTTGGATGGAACCTTGGCCTGCGTAGGGCAATTAGGGATACAGACTTGGATAGCTTGGTAGCTCTGCTAGCCTCCCTTGAGGATGTCTTCCTAAACCTTGCTAAGGAAGACACCAGATTTTGAACCCTTTCTAGCTCTGGTACCTTTTCTTGTGCTTCATTCTTTGAAACCTTAACTTAGCCTCCTATCCCCTTGGGGTTGTCCTTTCCAGTTAAGGAAATTTGGAGCAGGCCTATTCCTCCTCGGGTTGGTTTTTTTTGTTGGGAAATTTTCCTGGAAAGAATCAACACTTTAGACTTACCTCAGAGAAAGAGACCCAACTATTGTCTACTTCCTAATAGATGTGCTCTTTGTAAAGCTGACGGGGAATCTGGCTACCACCTCATGGTCTCTTGTAAGGTTGCTAAAACTGTTTGGGAGTGGGTTTTCTCCCGTTTTGGGTGTTCTTGGTATCCTCCGAAGACTGTCCAAGGTTTGTTTTCTCCTTTTTTCAGTTGGCCTAAGAAGCGAGGGAAGACTATGTGGAGGTGTATTAGGGCAGCGGTATGCTGGTCTTTGTAGGAAAAAAGAAACTCACGCATTGGAAGATTTGTTAGATCGAATCCTTTTAAGAGTTGCCCACTGGCTAAAATCTTTGGAGTTGTTTTCAGATTTTCCTATGGATGACTTGCTAAGAAACTAGAAAGAGATTGCTTCCACTGCTAGATGCAAGAGGACTCTTTGTCCGTTTTGGTCCCCTCCCCCCTCGGGCTTTATAAAGCTGAATTTTGATGGCAGCAGTGTAAGGAATCCAGGGCCCTCTGGGATTGGAGTCTTCAGGAACGAGGAAGGGATTGTTACTGCTTTATTCTCTGGCCCTATTGGAGAAGGTGACTCTCTTAGGGCTGAGATCATTGCAGTGCTTGAAGGAATTCTAAGAGCAAAAGAATTAAATATTAGCCGCTTAATTCTGGAAGGTGATTTGAAGGTGGTGGTTAATTGGTTGAAGACAGAGGACAGTGGTTTGTGGAACTATAACAATGAAAAAAAAACAGTTCTTACGGCTGGGTAGGGATATTGAGATTCAGTACAGCTGGGTGAAGAGGAGTGCCAACTCATTTGCGGATGGGTTGGCCAAGCAAGGAGTGAATAGGGAGGCTGTTTTTTGGGCCAGTTTTTAATTTTTTCTTTGCATTCCCTGTGTTTTCTGTTTTTGGGGAGCTAAGTTATTTTATCTCCCCCTTTGTATACTTTTCCCTCTCTTCTCTTAATTTAATGAAGATATTGTTATTAATCCAAAAAAAAAGAATATATTTTTTATTTAAATCAAATCTGAATCCGAGATAACCAGGTCGGATGTCAGATCAGGCCTTGGATTTTCGAGTATCATTGACAGGCCTCTCTCTCTCTCTCTCTCTCTCTCATTACTGACTCTAACGACCCACCACTTACACACCACACCATTTCACCTACGTTACACACCTCAGCTCTATCCACTCCATAACTGACTCAAAAACCCATAACAACAAGACAAAGACCCGTTCTTCACTAACTCTACCTATTTATTTACAACAATTGGCCCTACTAATTGCCATGTGGCACCTTATCCTTGTATGACCCAACATGCCTAACATCTCCCTAATTCTTTGACACGTGCCAACTAATGGATACATAACACAGGGAAACCCTACCAATTCCTTACACTAGTAGAACAGACCTTTTTCATTTCAGCATGGTTATTGCATGGTTAGTGGAACATTCAATCATAACAGTGCTTTTAGAAACCTGTATAGCTAAATATAAACTGTATAAGCTTTTTCATTTCAGCATGGTTATTGCATGCTTCTCTGTTTTGTATGTGCAAATGCAGAGAAACCTGCAGAGAATCATATATGTGTCCTACTTATCAGATGGTTAAAGGTGGTCTGATAAGCTAACATTCAGTTTAGACATAATTTTACTTGGGATATTCCAGAGTTTTCAAACAAATATACACCAATAAAGCACATCAGAATTGGTGTGACTTCTTTTAGACACAGTAGGGACTAGGGAGGATTCATATGCCCATGTACTCCACATGGCTCACAAAACAGAGAAGGTGATCTCAGTGACCCCTGGCAGTCCTTAAAACACATGATTTAGTTTTCCAGCCTTCACTCACTCACTCCTCCCAAGTTCAAAATCAAAAGTGTCTCTAGCACTGTGCTTAGTGAGGATGAAGAGAGATTAATGTGCTTCTTGCCCACCCTCTTCAAATCCAAAGTTCCAAACCATTAAATTAGCACTCACAAATCACAATCCACCTTGGCTTTTGTTTTATGACCAGTTTCATCATGGCTGATGGCCCCTCAGTTGCACTTTATGATTTGAAGGTCAACTGGACTTTATGTATCATATATCCTACATCGGGTTGCACTTTATGATTTCAAGCTGAGAAGCTGATCTACAAACTGTTCAAGATAAACCCAATAACCACCAAACTTACACTAGCATGTGCATTTATGTATAAATCAAAATATCAATACATAATCTAGAATCAAACTTCCCAGATGCTATTCCTCTGCATTTTTACTGGCTTGTTTTGACAGCTCACAATATCCAATATTTCTGTATGTTATCTTTTTTATACTGGCCTGCTGGGAATCTCCTTAGGTAGACCATCACTAGTTGTCTTCATAGAATTTAGCTTGTCATCAATGGGAGTCAGACCTCTTTATGTATTTATCATAGGATTATTGTCTCTTCTTTTAAACAATTATGCCTCCTTCAAAAGAGAGTGCTAATGATGTCACAAGTGGAGCTGTTGATGGAGCTAATAAAAGTGATTTCAGCATCTGGTGACACATTGACCCACCACTTTGGCTTGTAGCTTGCTAGACAATACATCAAGTTTCCTTGGCTTTAGGTGACTAAAGGAGACCCACAAGTAACAATTGTTCATACAATGGAAAGGGGTACCATGTTTTACTGATTTAAAACTAGTGAAGGAAATGAATTTTGAGTTTCCAAAGGATGTTGAAAGGGCTATGTTTTAAATCCTTATTTTATACTACCAACCCAAAGAGGGGAATGAACTCTAAAATTATAATGTCTGTGCATGCTTAATAAAAGAGATCCATCAAAAGATTTTAGTAATAAATAAAGACTTGCCACTGGTTTTTAAAATGATTATGGGAGAGACCTTAAATAGGCAGTGATGCTCGACTGGCAGTAACAAGTTAATTATCACCTTTTTTTTATCAATAACAAGAAACTTTATTGAAGATATGAAACTATGTGAAGCTTAGGTACAAAGAGAGGTAAAAAGACTTAACTCCCCACCAAAGAAAACAAAGAAAAAATAAAAAATTAGCCCAAAAAGTCGAATCCCTATTCACCCCTTGCTTTGCTAACCTATCAGCAAAAGAATTAGCAGTCCTCTTCACCCAGTTGTAATGAACCACAATATCCCTACTCAGCCATTTAAATTTATTCTTCTCATTGTTATAACTCCATAAGCCGCTGTCTTCCCCCTTTAGCCACCTAATCACCACCTCCGAGTCACCTTCAAGGACCAAACATCTGATGTTCAACTCCCTTGCTCTTTGGATACCTTCTAAGGCTGCGAGGATCTCAGTCCTAAGAGAGTCTCCTTCCCCAATTGGGCCTGAGAACAAAGCAATAATAGCCCCCACCTCATTCCTAAATACTCACCCAATCCCAGAAGGCCCTGGGTTCCTTACACAGCTGCCATCAAAATTCAGTTTTATGAACCCAGAAGGAGGGGACCACAAAGGACTACAAGTCCTCTTACAGAGGGCAGAGGAAGTTATCTCCTTCCAATTTCTCACCATATCAGCCACAGAATAGTCTTAGAACATTTCCATAGTTTTCAACCAATGTGCCACCCTTAACAAAATTAGATCTAATAAGTTTCCAATGGTTCCTTCCTTATCTGAAAATATTCGTGAGTTTCTTTCTTCCTATAGAGACCAACACATTGCGGCCCTAATGCTTTCTCCACATAGTCTTCCCTCTCTATAGGAAGCTTTGGACACTCCCAGGGGTATCCAAACACACCCAAAAAGGGAAAAGACCCACTCCCAAACTGATTTCGCAACCGAACAATGGGTCTTTATGGTCTGTAAATTGTTTTTCTTGTTTGTTTCCATTTTTAAGGATAAGCTTTGCCTGTTTAGTTCACATAGGTATTTACAGTTAAGCCCAAACCCAGACCACATCAAGAGAAAATAAAATATGAGACTTCATACTTTCTGCCACTGGTGAGCAACTGAACAGAGCTTAACAGTGTTGATGTATCAGCTTTCTTTGTCTAATGCACATCCAACCACTCAAATGACATTCCTAAGCAATTTCTGGCATGAGTATTTCAAGCTTCTTCATAGCTCCACCCTAAACAGGTCTACAAGTTACAACCATAGTTGTCAAGGCGACGAATAGGTGGGCGCCTAGGTGACGCCTAGGCAATAAGGCACCCTTGGAGGCTCGCCTCACCCAATTACCAAGTAGTTTTGTGCATAATGTTATAAAATGCTTTTATATTTTTAATTTTTTGACGTTATAATTATAAAATAGGCATTATTAAACTAAAATACTCATTTTGTGTTTATGTACTAATTTCTTTTTATTATTTCCTTATTCGTTAGGGTTTAATCAACACAAACATTGCTAACTACTGTATTGAACCCATGGTTCAAAGTATCAATACACATCTATGTATCAGCAGAGGTGTATCAGTACTTATAACGATACTCCACCTATTTTTTATTTCTTTGGTTTTCAATTTCATTTATATATATATATATATATATTATTTTAAAAAATGGGTTCCCAAAAACATCTGTAAACATGTGTATTGGGGCGCCAAAGATACAATATAATACACCCGATATGGGGCGTATCGTATCAAAGTTTTGATCCTTGATTGAATCCTCAAAGATTTCAGAACCTGAACCAATAAGCAAGGGAAGAACTTAAAATTTTTGCCGAATCAACACATTTCTTTCTTACAAATCTTCTTCTTCTTCCACATTTTCTTTTCTTCTTTTCTTATAACAAAAGTAGGGGTTCAGCCCCTATATTTTTTGAATTTTCTTTCCTTCGTTCCTTTTCTTCTCATAAAATGTTGATTTTCTAAACTTAAAACATGAAATTTATACTTCTCTTATGAAATTATGGATAATTATTAAGGAAATATGGTTATGGAACAGAAGGAACCAAAGGATCCACCTCAATAACGGCAGTTGACAATCACCTATTAGATAGAGATAACATTCTCAAGGATCTCAAAATAAATTTGACATGGGCTCAACAACAAATGAAGGCCCAATATGATAAATATCACCGTCAGGTTGAATACAACATAGGTGATTTGGTTTGTTTGAAGCTTCTTCCTTATCGGCAAGCTTCACTAGGGCGAAAAAGCTGGCATAAGTTATCTCCAAGATACTATGGACCATTTCCCATCACTGAACGGGTTGGAGCAGTTGCATACAGATTATCTCTACCCCAATACTGTCGTCTCCACCCTGTTTTTCATGAATCAAAATTGAAAAAACATGTGGGTACTTCAACTAGCATTGCCCAACTCTACCAGAATTTGATGAAGATCGACACACCATTTTGCAACCAAAGCATATCCGGGGTTATCGCTAGATCAAACAGCATCAGCAACTGGTACAAGATGCTTTAGTCGAATGGCAAGGACTGCCTCCAGAGGATGCAACACGGGAGGCTGCTCAGTACTAAGGCAACAGCTTCCTCACCTCATCCTCAAGGACGAAGCTGTTTCAGAGGGGGAATGAACTGTTAGAAACCAAGACCAAGCCAGTAAACCAGTTATCAAACAAATGTACTTGAGGAAAAGAGCACATGGGTTAAAACCAGCTGTGCAAGAGACAAGTGGTAATCGTGTTAGGTCTCCTTTTCTGTAGCATGCCACAAGTGTTGTCTTACCAAGGAACACTTCCCAACAAAGAGCTTGTACTTTAGGAGGGACAGGTTTACACCAGATTTCCTTTACAAGGAGAGATTCCCCTCCACACTCCCCAGAATTTGAATGAACTAAAAGGTTAAAGAAGGAAGCACAAGAGAACAAACCATCAGAGGACGGGATCCAAACCCTAGCATCAAGCGTATTTTAGTCTAAGAAGCTAGTCTCTAGAGAAGAAAGCAAAGATATGAATGACTTACATTCATTGTCCTAAGGCCCCTCTCTTGAACCCCAGTTAGAGATGTAACACCAAACTTGGACAGTTGGAAGGGATAAAGTAATGGAAATTGATCACAAAGAAGCTCATCACCTACTCATAGGTCCTCCCAAAACAAAATTTCATTCCCACAACCCACATCCAATGATTTAAAAGGCACGCCTAGGGGCATAGGCGAGGCGCATTTTGGGGTATGCGCCTCGCCCAGGTCCTAGGCGCACCCCTTTCAAAGGCGTGCGCCTGATGTGCCTTGTGCGTCAGTCTAGGCGTGTGCCTTTTTAAATTTTTGCACTTTTTTGCTGTTTTTTGGGTCTGACGGCTGGGTCGGGAGCTCCGCCCCCGGACCCCTAACCACGCCCCTCGAGGCAAGCCCGAACAAGTCTATGTTAGGCAAGCTCCAAGAACCCCCTATTTGCTAATGTTGTTCATTCATTCATTGCAATAAAATATCTTCTTAAAAGGCAGTGAAAGTTATAAAATCATTATTTGTTATCTGAGAAATAAGAATTCCAGACCCTAACATAGACTTGTTTGGGCTTGCCTCGAGGGGCATGGTACAAAAGCGACTCATAAAATCAAGAATGCAATATGTTTTACATCACATTAGCTACTTGAAGCAATGCAATTAAGGAGAAAAAAGAGATTGTGGGTTTTACATGCTTGAAAATGCTTTATATGTTTGCTTTTATTTTTAAATTTTCATTTGAATACGCTTTACATGTTATGTTTATGTATTTTAATTTTAGATAATAGGTTTTTTAAAACATTTATTTTATAATTTAAGTTTATATCTTTTATTAACATTATGTTTAATTTTTTTTGAATTTTTTGCTTTTTTTTGGATTTTCTGACTTTTTTTATTTTTTAGTTTTTTTTTTGTAATTTTGCGCCTTTCTTAAAAAGGTTTGTGCCTCGCCTTGCGCCTCAAGTGCAAATTGGCCCTTGCGCCTTTTTTGTGCCTTGCGCTTTTAAAACACTGCCCATATCAAAATGGACAAAGCACAAGAAGGAAGGTAGTACCTCTATTATTGCTTTCCATGGGGCTTTTGAGTTTTGAAGATGTGTATAGGTCCAACTTTGCATCCTAGCCATTCTCCCCTGGTCCATGTATGCTTTAAATGACCCTATGCCACAGCCTATCTCCTACAAAAGGAAGCCTCCGTAGCCACTTCCCTAACAGAGTTGTATTCCTCTTGATCAAATTCCCAATTGCTACACTTCCCTGACAGAGTTGTATTCCTCTTGATTAAATTCCCAATTCCTAATCCACCCTACTCTTTAGATTTACATATATTTTCCCATTTTATCAAGTGATCTTTTCTTTCATCTCACAATTCCCACAAGAAATTCCTCATAATCTTTTCTAACTATCTAGCTACTTTGAATGGGATCCTAAAGGTAGGCAGGTAGTATATGGGCAGATTTGCTAATGTGGACTTAATTAATGTTATTCTTCCTCCCAACAAATGTAATTCCTTTTCCACATTACCACTTTTTTAAATTAGTGGGAAATTTATCAATGCGAAATTTGCCAGCTCTAGATATGAACATGAAAATATCAAGAAAAAAGAAAAGAGAAAGTAAAGAACTAACCCACCATGACCTTCTCCAAAACCAAACACAACACACACCAAACAACAACCATACCCCCATTAAATTGATCAAGACACAAAGAAACCCTACAAATAATTACGGAAAATATCAAAAACCTCCCACAGATTTATTCAGAAGCTCCTTTCTTCTGCAAAATTTCTTCACCTTCTTAGTAGGAAACATGTCGGAAATGTCATATGGAAATACGATAAATGTTATGATACCCGTCCCTTGTACTCCACACAGCACCAGTAATTTTCATTAAGAAATATGTCGATTCCAGTAATGTTTCATGTTGGTACCAATGGAAATAGAAATATGCCATGGAAATATCAGAAAATATATGGACATTTTAAACCATGGTTTCTGAACCGAAGCCTTTGGGGGTAAATCAGATAGCAAGTCCTTATGAGATAACTCTTTAAGGCATGATCAAATCATGCCAAAATCAAGGTGTTGGAAAGGATGGGAGATAAGATCCATAAAGAAGGAAATCCTATGCATGGCAACTGCAGAAATGGAAGGTTGTCAATTGAGTTGGATTCACATGTTACATCATAGCACATACCACATATATAAGGATGCTTTCATTTCTGCTTTTCTCAGTGTTTTGGTTGTTAGTAGTAGGGGCCCTGATTCTTCTCATTTCTCTTATCCATTTTGTATAATGTTATAACCCTTAACATAATTCTTTTTATCACATAAAGAACAAAACAGATGGATTGTTGGATACTAAAAAATGGAGATTGATAGCAGCATTTTCTTAAACAATAAGCCACATCGAACATAAAATTTTATGACAAGTTATTATAGCTCTACTGTATAGTTTTTAAGATGTTGTTTGTATGCTAGAGTTGAAGAGCCATGACCTTAAGGATTTGGCAAGGGTTTTAATGATGGTTGCCAACCTGACACAGCCTTCCTTCATCCGGGCTTGGGACCAGTGGTGTAACAATCAGACAGAATGTAATGGCAAAATAGGATTCATGTAGACAATTCCATACAGTTGGCAAAGGCTCAAATGAAGACAATGTTTGTAGAATAAGAATTTTTAAGTTTACCAAATAACAGTGATCAGTGTTTTACTTTACATGATAAAACTGTGTTAAATGAAAGCAACATTCTATAATATTTAGCTCCACTGTGACAACCAATATTATACAAAACTCATACCAGATATGTTAGTTCTAAAGATAACGGATTGCAAATATTCAAATCGTCACACTAAATCTTGCAATTAATTCAAAATACATACATTCATAACAATTCCAGGCTGATTAAAACTTTCAGAATCATAAATAGAAAATTTGCATTTAAATGTATTGTAATAAAACACTGGAACGTCACAATCCTTAGGAAGTACCCTTATCTATCCATAGAAAATGCAATTGGAAGTTATACAAGCATGAAAACTAAATTACCTATCACTAAAATGCAGCCCCATTAAACAGGTGTGGTTTCAGAGCTTCAATCCAGTGCTAATAACAGAATCAATACCCAAGGAGACTTGGATCCCCAATGTATTCTGCAATCTGCTCCAGGCGCACATTGAGTAGTGCATGAGTATCAGCATCTCGGATGACACCGGTTTCACTCTCCATGTCTCTCTCCACTAGGTTTCCAAAGACACCCTTGTGTTTCCCATACAGAACCAGAACTGGACCCCCACGCTTTGGAAGTGCGGTCTCCAAAATTTCCTGATCCACACACTGGATAAGTTCCCTGCTCTCATCCATGGATATATCACATGTTGTTGGTCCTACAACATCCACGACCTTCCCCTTTTTCAAGTAGAGCTTCCCACCTTTGAAATCTTTGCTAATTATTCTAACCCGGATATGACTCACCAACCAAGAAACTCGTGCTCCCGTTTCTTCTTCCCTGCGGCTACTTGATCGAGATGTTGTTCCATTGTCAATTTTCATTTCATCACCTCTCCTTCCCTCTTCTCTCTGTCTCTTATCCTTCCTCCTATAGTCCTTACTACCATCCCTCTTTTCTCTGTCATAACCATGGCTACCTGAAGTAGCTCTTCTCTCATCCCTGCTGCTTCTGTCATCCCTGGATTCTTGAATCTTCAACTCCGCCAACTTCTTCAAGCACTTCTTTTCTTCCGCTGAACCCAACTCTGCAACTTCATTAACCTTGATAGTGACCTCCTCTCTTCCATCCAACAGCTTCAAAACTATCTTTGACAAGTCAGAACTTGCAGAACCCAATTTCTCCACGACCTTCCCCTTCAGACCCATATGCCTACCACCGACAACCCTAACAACCATACCGACCGATACGTCATCCCTATCCTCCTTAGACGCAACCTTCTCATGCCTATCTGGCCTAGTTGTCGCAGCGTGGTCAAGCCCCGAATTACGCCCTTCCTGCTTCTTATCATGCATCTCCGGCTTAAACCCAAGTCCTTCCTTGGCAGTTCTCCTCTCATACTGCACGATCTTCACATCTTCCTTGGCGTTTCTTCCAATCCCTCTTCCTTCAACCCATCCATAACCAGCAAGTAAAGCAGCACCAAAACCCTCAACAGGAATAGTAGTGAACTCATCAAACCCCCGATCATCAGGCAGCCTCTTCATATCCTCCTTGAACTTTTGCAAAAGCAGATTCTCAGAGGACAAAGGTCGACTAGGTGCCTCGACAGCATCATTATCAGCCTTATCCCCAACGCCGTTGCCAACAGCATCGGCGTCGCCCTCCTTGTTCAGTCTGAGATTCAGGCCATAAGACATACCGGAATCGGGAATACCAACAGTGGAGGGAGCCTCTAGCTCGAAGCGGATGTCAGGGTCGGCGGCGGTGGAAGATTGAAACGGAAGATCGAGGTTTTTCATCTTCTTGGTGGGTCTCCATTCGTTCTGCTTTGGAGGGATTACGAGCTTTTCTGATTTGCCAGTTAGGGCTTTTGAAGCATCGAACTCCGTAACATATTCGAGCTTGGTGATCCCGGTATCGTCTCTCCTGTCTCCGTCGTTGAAATTCTCCGATGGCTTCTGAGTTGGTTTCCCAGATTGCTTCGAAGGTAGAGAGAACGAGAGTTTCATTTTGAGAGAGAGAGAGTCGGGAACGGTGGACTGACGACGAGACGACAATATCTCCGTCTGTCGGTCGGAAGCAGATAGAAACACCTGTTGTGAAGTGAATCCGTGTTCTTCCGGTGGTCAAAGTAATTATGCCATCACCACGCGATAAGATGCGCGTTCGACTAACGCGTCAATAGCAATTAGAAATTGGATTCAAACCCAAAATTTGATGCATCAGTTATAAGATGTTTTCGATGTACGGCCAAAATAGACCGTGAGGTTAGTGTGAGGCGCGCTCTGAAGAGCAGATCCGGACTCATTTTAAGGTCGATAATGGTCCCAGCCACTTGCAGCTGTGATTGGAATATCTCTCCTGAATAAAAATATAGAGATATTCCCTATACACGATTACAAGTGGCTGTGAGCACAGTATTGTAAGGATGGAGTCGGAGTTCGTCTATGCTCATGGATCATGCGTTTTCCGATCACAATTCCCCAAGGGACCACCCCACTACGCCCTATACATTCCCACCGTGTATTGAGAACATCTCCCGATGATAATATTAAAATCGATGATGTCATCATCTCCCAATGTTTTCAATACATAGTGGGGATGTGCTGTGGGGCGTTGTGGGGCATCCCCTTGTGGGGAAGAGATATGAACTCGTGCATTCTACTAACATGTCAATGGCAATTGGAAATTGGATTCAAGCTCAAAAATTGATTCACTGGTCTAAGGTGGATACTGGATTCAGTCCTCACACTGTGTTCACAATCACTTCAATAGCAAGTGGAGAATGGATTCAATAACTCATGGAGATCCGCTTCTGTCAAGGCAAGCCCGTGCCCACATTGTTCCAACTACCTTTTGCAGCTTCATATATATCTCTCCATAAAATAAAGCACATAAGCACAGAGATATTCTCAAGGTAAGGCTGTAAAGTTTGCTCAAACGAGCTTTGCCACAACCAAAGCCGAACTCATATTCAAGGCCAAAAATTGATGCATCAGGTCTAAGGTGGATATTGGATTCGGTCCTCACACAGTGCTCACAACCACTAGCAGTTGTGATTAGCTCAACTTCAGTTAGTGCAATGTCCTATTCAAACAACCTTTATAGCGTTGTATTGGGAATATCTCCGTACTTATGAGATTTATTTCATGGGAGATATTCTCAATGCATTGTTGCAAGAGACTATTCGAAACGGTGTGAGCATTATTAGCACCTAATTTTTGCTCGGTTTGCCTCCTGAACCTTTAATTTGCCCCAAACACTTGATCAGACCCACTCGACATTTCCAAAACATCCAAATACTCAAAAAGTCCAACTTTTACCCCAAGAACCCCCAGATCCACCACTAGACCTACCTAATACCTATCCAATGACCCTGACCGACCCCCACTTACAACTCAATCATTAGATCAGACACAACCATCAGACCCAAGACCTCCCGAAACACCTACCTATAAAATTTCAGTTCAAGATTCTCCCGTTTACTCCTTCATCAAGCGAAGATTCCATTCCAACACCTCTCGTTAGCCTAAGCACTCGGAACCCAGATACCATTAATCTTAACACATCCGAACCGATCAAACCACACCATTAAACTCCGAATACATCAAAAACACTTGCCCATGAAGTTTCAACCCCATATTTCCCCATTTAAACTTCCATTAAACCAATAATCCATTCTACAACATCCCATTAACCCAAATTTTTACGATCTCAGACCCCCCTGAACCGATCAAACACCATTAATAGACTCTAAACATACCAAAACACCTGCCCATAAAATTTCAACCCAAAATTACCCCCATTTACCCTCGATTGCACAAAGATTTCGTTTCAATACTCCACATTAACCAAATCGATCCCTCTCCAGATTTGCCCAATTCAGGCCTAGTTGAGCCAATATAACCCCACCAATCAACTCAGAATGCCTAAAAACTCCACCTTGTGAAATTTCTACCAAAAATACCCTTCCATGTAAAATGATTCCGTTTCGGCCAATCTCGTTAGCCCGCTCACACAAAACCCTTCTTAGCGGTCAGACCCATCTTAACCTTTCATTCTTTTTTTTAAAGAAATATCATTAATTAATTATTTCTAAAATTAATCTTGGGTGATCTGTAACTCTTTTGCCATGCATGAATTTGCCTTGCTAGGCTTAAAAAAGAAATAAAAATAGAATATATATATATATATATATATATATATATATATATATATATATATATTTTAACTACACACAAATTCCCCATTCTCTCTTTTCCACTTATAATATTCATTGAAACTTTATCGTTGTTTTGTTCAAAGAAAGCTTGTTTTCGATTTGTCCAAGTATCAATAAATAATCGTTAACTGGGTCGGCTTTCAAGTTGTGGGTTTAAAACATATAAAGATCAAACTGAGCTCTTTTGCAAAGGGCACTGTACACATTCAATTACCTCCTATACAATACACTGGATTTTCTTTTAGATTTACCATAATATCACCCATTTACCTCCGTCAGATTCCTCTTTCTTTCACCACCTTCCCACCCCTAAATCCAATCATCCTCCGGTGGAGCATGCAAAGTTGCAAGAGCAAAGAAATTTTTTTCATGTAAACCTTCTTGGATTGATAATGTTTTTGTTGATGTGCAAACCCAGAAGAAGCACCCCTTCATCACTAGGCATGCATGAAGACTCAAGTTGCCTTACATCTTACTTCAAAGATGTTGTAGTTCCACTTGTTACAATTGATGTTTCCATTTGGTATTTCCTATATACTTGTTTCGTTTCTCTTTAAATTAAGTATATGTTTGGTTCTGTGGGCGTTTATATATTTTGATGTTTTTATTACTTTAAATGTTTATTAGCGGGACCCGTGCGATGCATAGGAAAATCTGAATGGTTGAATAATTTTATTTATTATTAATTAATTGATAAATTAATAATCAACAATTTTTGTTAATTAATTAAAAGTATTCAAAGTTATTGATAATATTTAAAATTTTAATAATAGTATTTTTTATTTAATATTGATTTACAGAAAATAATTATTTTTAATTTATTATGAACAAATATTTTTAATAAATTTAATTTTATTAATCATTTGTAGTAATAATTTGTTGATTTCTTTATTTTTAAATAAAATTTTGATTGACTTTAAATAAATAAAAATAATTACAAAAGCTAACATTTGTATTAGTTTCACTAATAATTAACAATTATATAGGAATGGCAAGGGGGTGGGGCACACCATCCCTATCCCCACCTTGTAGTCAAGACATTCTACCCCATCCCCACCTTGTCCCTAGTGTCAAGTGGGTTCAGGGCAAGACACCCACTTCCCGTTTGGAATAGAGAATCCTTGAATTTCTTTGCCTCATCCTTTATGTTGTGAGAGTTTTGGGCAAGGCACACACTCCTCATCCAAGACTGGGAATCCTCAAAATTTCCCCACCCTATCCCTAGTGTCGAGTGGGATCAAGGCAATACACCTCCTCCCCATCCAATGTTTTTAAAAACCGTTGTCCCGTTTGACGGTTCAACCACCCACGTCAGTAGTTCCCTAACCAAGTCAATGGTTTTTGGCCAAAAAGCGGTTTTGGGGTGAAATAGAATCAGCCAACTGATCGGTTCCTAGTTTTCCAATATGATCATCCGGTTCGATCCCGTTTTGAAAACATCGTCCCCTCAACCCAATATTCAATTTGATGATAAAAATGATAAAAATGATTAAATTGAGTATCGGCCACATGGTAAATTTCTAAAAGTACACTACATTGTCTTTAATTTTCAAAAATGTAATTTTATGAAAATTTTGGAAATTTTATTACACTTGTGTAATTTTGAAAATTTATTCAAATTTATTTTTAAATTGTCATTAAATAATTTATTTTCTTTTAAAATGGTTTACTTATAGAATTACACTAATTTATCTTATATTTTCTAATATAAACTAATCAACAATTTCCATTTTCCAATATTATACTAATTTATCTTAATAATTTGTATAATTATTGGTTCAAATAATAGTTTTCCATTTCCCATAGTCATTTATCTTTAATAATTCTCAATAATTTACAATGAAAATTAAATAATTTTTCAATAGTTTTCCAAAATCTATCAAATGTAATAAATTTTTTTAAAATTTCCAAAACATTCCAATATTTTTCAATAATAATTTAATACATTTTAAATAAACTTTCAAAAATTTTATATCTTTTAATTTACAGAATGTTATTTTATGAAAATGTAGTTTTATGGAAATTTTTGAAAATTTTATTACATTTGTGTAATTATGTAAATTTATTGAAAACTATTTTAAATTGTTATTAAATATTTATTTTTTCTAGGTAGTTTACTAACAAAATTATACTAATTTATCTTTTATTTTAGAATATAAATTAATTAATAATTCCATTTTCCAACATTATAATATTTTATTCCCCTATCTACATTTGGTTATTAACTATAATAATAGCAATAACTAAAATTTTATACTTTTTAACAATTGTTAAATATAATTCTCAATTTTATAGAAATTAGTTAAAGAGTTCAAAATGTTATTAATTAACATGAATATAAAAGAATTTACCCTAAATAAATTAAAAATTCATGATGAGTTAATTAATAATAATATTTATTAATTTTTTATAATTTACCAATCGTATTTATTAACTATTTAATGGTGTCATGGCTTAATGAGAGTAGTGGGAAGGAGAGAGGAGAGAGAGTGAAAGAGAATGAAGGGTGGGGGTAATGAAGTAAGGAGAGGCATGTTGACGTTGACCGTCTTGCTATATATATAGATAGATAGCGGGGACCCGTGCAATGCATGAGCTTTGTTAAGCAAAAACAAAATTATAGAAATGCACAAAAGTACACAATTGACCAATCTCACCCACTACTTTTAATAATTTTTTTACAATACAACAACAACAATAATTAATTTCAAGTAGGGTTGTTCATGAAACTAAAGAAACTGACCAATTTGACACAATTCAACCTGAGTTGGTTGGTTTCTAATATTTCAGATTGGCCTTGGTTCAAGAATTTCCCAACCCAACCAGGTTGGATCAGTTTTGGTTTAGCCATTTGTAAACCGACCAAAATATTAATATTTGATATTTTAAATATATTTTTTAATAAGGAAAAGTGGGAAAACTCACATATTCCTTAGCCTAAAATATTTTATATCATAAATTTAATTTTTTTAATTTATTTCTTAAAAATACCACTATAATTGTTTAAATTTTAATTTTAATTTAAATTTTAACTTTAACTTTAACTTTAACTTTAACTTTAACTTTAACTTTAACTTTAACTTTAACTTAAACTTTAATTTTAATTTTAATTTTAATTTTAATTTTAAGTTTATTTTTTTAGTTTATATCTTTTGAACAACAACCAAACTAAAAATTGACCCAAACTGTTACAACCCAAATTGGCTAGTTTTCACTAATGGTTAGTCAGTTTTGGGTGGCCAACTCCCCAACCTGACCAAGTTGATTTGGTTGGTCAATCAACTTGCGGACCAAACTGAACCAACCAATGAATACTCTTAATTTTAGCTAAATTAATAGTCTAATCTCTAATAAAATAGTTTATTCTCCAATAATTATTGAAAATCTATAGTTAAAATACACAATTATTGAAAATAAATTTATAATGCAAATACAATACAGAACTAATAAAAATACAATAATTACAAAAATATAATAAATACTAAAAATATATTAATTAGTTAATAAATAGTGTAATCTCAAATAATAGTTTGATCTCTAATAAATGTTAATCAATAAATTGTAACTAAAATACATAATCACTAAAAATAAATTTATAACAAATCTACAATAAATTGAACTTAAAAAGTTAAATAGTACTAGTTTAATCTCCAACAATTATTGAAAGTTTTCTGTCAAATAGCATGCCAAAAATAGATTTATACATAATTATTAAAAATATGTTTATCACAAAAAACAACAAGTAATTAGTGAAAATGCAATAAATATTAATTTTAGTATATATAAATATAAAATAAATATAGATTAATATTTGAAAATTATAATTAATAAATATTAAGTTTTTGAAAGTTATTTTCTAGAATTATTAATTGAAATAAGTGAAATTAGTTTCCAATATTATTTTGTCATATAAATAATATCATTGTTTAAAATTTTAAAATATTAATTATTTATTAAACTTAATAATCCATAAAATTATAATTTATACTATTATTACATAATTTTGTTGTTATTATTGTAAAATGTTAAATTAGTATTAATTTGAATGTTATGAACTCTATTATAATTATTTTTCTACCTTTAAGAAAAAATTAAACTTGTTACATAATTTTGTTATTTTAACTATTTAAAATTTAGTTATTTTAAATATTTCATTTTTAAGCATTTAGTTATCTAAATATTTAAATAATATGTGAAATATTTAAAAATTTTCATTATTTGAATTTTATTTATTTTAAAGTTATTGCATAATGTTAAATATTTTGTTATATAATTATTTAGCTATTCTTAATATGATGTTATTTAAGATATTTAGTTATTAAAATTTTTAAATAATATTTTGTTTTTAATGTTAAATTTTTATCATTTGAATAACATTTAAATTGAATAATCTGTACAATTATAATTTATATTGTTAGTATATAATTTCGTGATGAATTATGTAAAAATACAAACTTATTATTAAGTCTATTATAATTATTTTTCGTATGTTTAATAAATATATTTTAAAGTTATTTTATAATTTCTTTAGAATATTTAAATAAATTTTAAATTTGTTAATTCAAACTTTCTTTGGATGGATATAGATAAAAAGTGGGGGGAGAGGATAAATAGGAATTAGAGACAATTTAGGAGAAAGTGGGGGATAATGGTGCCACTTGGCAAGGTAGGGAGAAGATATATAGGAATTAGAGATAATTTAGGAGAAAGTGAGGGATAGTGGTGCCACTTGGCTAAACATTAGAAAATCAAATATCTCTTTGTGGTTGTTATAGATAATTTAGCCTATGTTGCTTTCTTATTGGTTTAATAGGTAATTATAAAAAAATTAAAAAAATTAAAAATAAAAAAAAAACAGAAAATTAGAATGGGAGTTTCGTGCAAGGAGAGGGCTGTTGACATGGACGGACCAATTTTAATATATATATATATATATATATATATATATATATATTTGAAAAACTTTACTTTAAACGTTTATTATTTTTGTTGTTTGGATGAGTATAATTTTAAACATTTCTTACTTTCCACCTCAGATTAACACATAAGCGTTTCATTTCAAGAAATGGCAAGACATTAGGGGAAACAAGGATTTGATGTTTTCCCAAACACCTCATGCACATAAATCCAATCATTTATGTTTTTTTAGTGTTCATTTGATAAACATTGAAATTAATTTCATGCACAGTAAAATCAAAGCCTATGTAGCGCAGCGGTTTTTTCATTAAATGCCCACAGAACCAAATTCAAAATCTATGCCCCACAAATGGGAGCCCGCCACACGTCTAGATACACAAGTTCCCCCCTTCCTGTATGTACCAAAACGAGCCCAAAAACCTCATTCTCATTATTCCCGTCCTTAACCTCAATTCAGTGCTTGTGTCTGAGAACCCCCTGACCCCGTTCTACCCCATCCATCCGAGTTCGGATCTGACTCCCTCTCGGACACCGATGATTGTTGATGGGAAACTCGAGCATAAGCTCTGATACGTTGATAGGTATATGGTATATCTTGACGAGGCCATCTAATTAGAAGCACTAAGGAATCATGTGGAGGCTGAATGTTCATATTCTCGTAAGCTCATCAATCAGATGAAAGAAGCAAAAGAGAGAGGTGTTATAATAAAAGCCAATAAAGAGGAAGAAAAGCACAACCTATTTTGGATTATACTTTTGATTGCTCAAAACAACTGTATATGTGTGTGGAAGTGTGTTAGGGGTTGGAGAGTACCTCACGACGGTGAAACAACTAAAGCATTAGCTGGTGTCGGAAAGGGAGTTGGATCCAAGCTCGGATGGAGGGGAATTGAATGGGGTTAGGGGTTCTCACACACAGACACAGGCACCGAGTTTAGGTTGAGGGTAGGAATAATGAGAGTGGTGTTTTTGAGCTCATTTTGGAGTTAATAGGACGAGCTAACTGCCGTCCCATTAGTCCTACACATGGGAAGGGGGGAACTTGTGTGTCTAGACATGTGGCAGCGTTTGTGGGATTCCTGGCCATGGGGCGCAGATTTGAACTCCAAGGAACCAAACATAGCTAGATATCCACTTGATGGTATCAACCTATACTTATGGGTGCTTTCTTAGGGAGTACTGCGTTGCCTAATCTTGGAACATGATTCGGGAATACATATCTATACTATACTATATTATAATGCCATTAGGTCCCACCTCAACAGCCCTCTCCTCCCATTCCCCCTTCTCTCTTCTCTCCTTAAACCGCTCTCCTTTCTTCTTTACCCGTTCCTAGCCCTTCCATAGCCATGTGGCAGTCCTCTCTTCTACACTAGAATCCCACTCCAAATCTCTCTCTCTCTCTCTCTCATGTTCCCAATCGCTTAGTCAATGCCCTCTAAAATTTCTCTTAAAATATTTCTCCCACCCAAAGTTCTTCCTAAAACGCCTTTTAAAATTTTTCCTATATTGCCACGTGGCAGCCCTCTCTTCTTCACTAGAGTTCCACTCTCTCTCACTCACTTTCTCTCTCATTACCAATCCACTCAACTCCTAAAATTTCTCCAAAACAATCTCTCCCATCTAAAATTCCTCCTAAAACACCTCTTAATCTACATTATAATCCATCTAAAAACCAAAAGCATGGTTAAATTAATTTGTGAAATATTTTTTATATTTTCAATAATTATAGATATTATTGAATATTATTTAGTAAATATCAACACCTAAACTATAATTTTTCGAAATTTTGATAAATTGAAAATTTTAATTACTAAGAATTACTTGCAAAAATTACTTATTTTGGTAATTTAATTTCATAATTTTTTGAAAATTAATTATTCAAATAAAAAATTACTAAAAAATAATAATTAATCAAGATATTAATAAATACAAAGTTAATAATTAAAAATTATCAGTAATCTTAGCAATAAGTAGTTATTGATAGTTTTAGGAATTTTTGTTAATTTATTAATATTTAATGATATAATCAAATAATATTAAAAAATTTTCAGTAATTTTGATATTTACTACAATTTTGTGAGCAATAATTAGTGATTTTGCTAATTTAGTGAAAGTTAAATTATAAAACTTCCAAAATATTAAATAAATAATTAGAAAATTTTAATAATTTCCATAAGTATCGGATACTACATTTATAATTACCATAATTAATGGGATTACATTTATGGGTTTGGGGGTGTTATGGGTTTAGGGGATGACCCCCAAGGTAGGAATGGCAATGGGTGGGTTCGGGGCGGGGATCATACTCCCCATTAGGGATGTTCACATTTAAATTCAAACCGACCAACCCGACCCGACCCAACCCGATTTGACCATTTTTTCTTCACCACTAGTCAGTTTTGGGTTGGAAAGATGGGTAAACCAATAATTCGGTTTGATCACATGAAAACTGAAACTGAAACTGAATTGAACTGAACTGAGTTATCTATAAATATATTCTCACTGAAATATTATATATAATATGTATATTTCAGTTTTAAATATATATATATATATATTTCTGAATTGTATATTTCGGTTTTAAATATATTTCTAGAAAATATATTCTGAAATATTATATATATATATATATATATATATATATATATAAAGCTGAAATATATATTTCGAAAATTATATATTTAAACCAAAACCAACCCAAACCAACCAGGTCAGTTTTGCTTAATAGAGGGTTGGTTTCGGTTTAATCTTTAGGTAACCCGACCAGGTTAGGTTGGTTGAAAAAAACTAGTAAACTGATCCAAACCGACCCGTGAACAGCCCTATTCCCCATTCCAACCTCGAGTTTTAAATTAATCCCTATAAAAAATTTTAGCTTGCATCCTCAATCATTGATAGAGAGGTTTTCCCCATCGAGGACCTGAACCTTGACTTTTTAACTAATTTTTTAGAAAGGTATTTATTTAAAATAAAGGAAAAATTAAAATACAAATGATATTTTAAATATATTTTGATATATATAATATCAATAATATTATAAATAATATAAATAATATTATATATTTAATATAATATATATACACATATATTTAATATATATAATTGGGGTTGGGGCAGGGTGTGGACTTTACTCCTCGTCCCCAATCAGGTATTCCTATTAAAGGCAATTTCCATCCTATCCCTACTTGATCGAGGAGGCTAGGTACTTGGTAGGGATGAAGAAAATTGTCATCCTTACCCCTGGGTTGTGTAGCTCCATAGAACAATAAGTTTTTAAATCTAATTCCGTGCATCGGATGGGGGCATATATATATATATATATATATATCATAAAGTGATTAGGTCCCACATTAGTAGCCCTCTCCTTCACCCATTCCCCCTTATCTCTTCTCTCCTTAAACCTCTCTCCTTTCTCCCTTACCCGCTCCTAGCCCTTCCATGTAGTGACATGGCAATACATTAGAGTCCCAATCCAAATCTCTCTCTCAAGTTCCCAAATCTCTCCCACCTAAAATTCTTCCTAAAACTCCTCTTAATCTATATTTCCACTTAACAACTCTCTCTCTCATGTTACCAATAGGCTCAACCCCTCCTAAAATTTCTCCAAAACAACCTCTCCCATCTAAAATTCCTCCTAAAACACCTCTTAATCTATATTATAAACCATCTAAAATCCAAAAATGTGGTTAAATTAATTAAATAATTAATTTGGGTAGTTAAATTAATTTATGAAATATTTTTTATACTTTAAATACTTACTAATACTATTGAATATTATTTAGTAAATATCAACACCTAAACTATAATTTTTTGTAATTTTGGTAAATTGAAAATTTTTAATTACTAAGAATTACTTTCTAAAAATTACTGATTTTGGTAATTTAATTTAATAGTATTTTAAATTAATTATTGAAATCAATAATTACTAAAAATTAATAATTAATTAAAGAATTAATAAATACCAATTTAAAAATTAAAAATTATCAGTAATTTTAGCAAGAAGTAGTTCTTGATGTTTTAGTAATTTTGGTCAATTTATTAATATTTAATGATATTATCAAATAATAATTACAAAATTTAGAAATTTTTAGTGGAAATTTAATTTCATAAATTTATTTTTTATATTTTCAGTAATTTTGATATTTACTAGAATTTTTATCAATAATTAGTGACTTTGATAATTTAGTGAAGGTTAAATGATAAACTTTCAATTGTTCAAATAATTAATTGGAAAATTTTAATAATTTCCATAAGTATTGGATACTACATCTATAACTACCATAATTAATGGAACTATAATTATGGGTTTGAGGGAGTTATGGGTTTAGGGAACGACCCCTAGGGTAGGAATGGCAATGGGCGGGTTCAGCGTGGGGGTCATACTCTCCATTCAAACCTCGAGTTTTAAATTAATCATTGTCAAAAAATTCATCCTACATCCCCAGTCCTCGACAAAGAGGGCTTCTCCATTAGGGACCTGAATCCCTAAATTTTTAATTAAAAGTTTGTTTATAGAAAAGTATTTATTTAAAATAAAGGATAAATTAAAATGCCAATAATATTCAAATATATTTTGATATATATATATATATAATATAAATAATATTATAAATTACATAAATAATAGTATATATTTAATATAATATATATGCACATACATACATACATATATATACATATATATAGACAACACACACATACATACATACATACATACATACATACATATATACATTGTGTTTGGAGTCGGTATGGACTTCACTCCCCGTCTCTAATAAGGTATTCCTATTAATCCCATCCCCACCCAGTCTCCGCTAGGGGTGAGCAAAAAAACCGAAAAACAGAATCGACCAAAAAAATCGATCAAAACTGAATCGGAAAATCGATTAACCGAATCGATCGGTTTGGTTTCAGTTCGGTGTTTTTAAAAAATTGAAGGTACCAGTTCGGTTTTGGTTAACCAATATAAAAAACTAGTGGTTAACCAAACCAACCGATATACATATATTTCTATATATTTTATATATAATTATGTACATTATATACAAATATATATTTATAATATATTATATTTATTATTTTATATATATTAATAAATTTGTATTATATATTTATTATATTTTTATAATATCTATTATACAAACTAAAAACTGAAAAACTGATGAACCGAATTGACGGTTAATCGAACCAGTCAACCGACTAGTTTTGATTCGTTTCTGATTACCAATTTTCCAAAAACTAGTACTACCGGTTCGGTTCAAGAAAAATGCCCCATGTTTTGATTAACCAAACCATGAGCACCCCTAGTCCCCGCGAAGGCAATCTCCATCCCATCCCTACCTGATTGGGGAGGCCGGGTACTTGGTAGTGGTGGAGAAAATTGCCATCTCTATCCTGTCCCCGCTAAGGCAATCTCCATCCCATTCCTGCCTGATCGGTGAGGCTAGGTACTTGGTGGGGATGGAGAAAATTTCCATCCCTACCCTTCCCCACTAAGGCAATCTCCATCCCATCCTGCCTGATCGGGGAGGTCAGGTACTTGGTGGAGATGGAGAAAATTGTTATCCCTACCCTGGATTGTGTAGCTCTGTAGAAAAATAAGTTTCAAGTCCAATTCCATCCATCGCATAAGGGCCAACTAGTATATATATATTAGAATTTTTCTTCTTCTTTTCTGATTGTTTTTCTTTTCCTAAATCCACGTTATTTTATTTCTAACAAATTTCTTGGATTTGATATGTTTTTGGCCACATTTGATGGCTTTCCTAGATCCATTCTTCATGACGATTTTAAAAAGGTTTATTTTCATGCTTAAATATCTCCAACTATATTCACATCCCTACAATCTCTCTTCTATCTATTGATACTTTTTCTCTCCCTAATTCAAAACATTAGAATTTTTGCCAATCACGATACTTGGAGGATGACAATTACTTCCTTCCATACATATTCATCCAGCGGTTCCATCAATGCTCATGGAAGAAAGGTTGATCCAATGGTCAAAAACAAAAGAATTTCCACCAGACATAATAATTTTTAGATATAAAATTATTATTATTATTATTATTCTATTTTTCTGTTAAATTTGTTATATTGTTGAGAATTTTTTTGAGTTGATATTCGATATATTGGGTTTTTATGATTTGTAGGAAAATTTGATAGGTCATCAAGTCAGTCAGAATGGTTGAATTTGGGATTTTTGTGATCTTCTCAAACCCTAGAACTTGAATTTTTTTAAGGGAGAACTTCTTTTGTTGGAATTAATGTATAGGTTTTGGCTTTTTTGCAGGGGAGAATTTGCAAAGTAAGGTTTTAAGATAAGTGATAATTTGATGGATAAAGTCATTGAATCCCAGAAACGCCTGAAGATTGAAGGAGCTTAGAGGTTGATGGAAAATTGATCTTGCTTGGCCATTTCAAGTCTTTTGCAATTCTTCTCTCTAGTGGTGATACTAGCTACATGGATGAATATTCTATATTATGACTCGTATGTTATTTTTATTTTTATTTTTATTTTATTCAATATTAACATGTGAAAAATGTGAAAAGAAATGTCAACAAGCACTAGACTTGGCAAAAAATTGACCCAACCTGCAAACCCAACCCAACCCAACCCGAAAAAACAGGGTTAGGGTCTCATATTTAGTTACTTGAATGCGAGAATGACCCGACCCCAAAAAATACTAAGTTGGGTTGGGTCATGGGTCAACCCGCTGACCCAATTGTCAAGTCGAATTGGGACTATTTATGCATTGTTAGAAGTTTTCACTGTTTAATTTTTTCTATTTAGTTTTTACTCTTTATTGTTTGCTCTTTAAATTGTTAAATGTTCAAGTTTTTTTTTTATTTTATATTTGGAATTTTAAGGTTAATTCCTTTATTTTTGGCATTTTTCATGTAGTTTTTCTTTATTTTTTAAAATTTCAGTTACTATTTTAGGATGACCCAAATCGACCCATGGGTAGGGTTAGGGTTTAGCATTTGATAACCCAACCCGAAATTCAACCCAATCCGAAATCAACCCAAAGTGTCTTGACCTAACCCAAACCGGACCCATCGAACCCAATTGCCAGGTTTAACAAGCACACAGTATTATTACCTTTTCAATGTCACTTTGTTGTATTTGTTTTTTATGTATTTATGAAGACTAACAGGCACACAATTGTTTTTCTTGGTCTATTACTAGTAATTAAGTGCATGCATTGCATGTGAGAAATTTTTCTTCATATTAATTACTTGAATTTTAGATATGCCATAGTTAAGATAGAAATTGAAAATTAACAAAAGTAACATTAAAAATAAACTTGAATGCTTGTAGCAAAAATCAATTATTATTATTATTATTATTATTATTATTATTATTATTATTATTATTGTTATTATTAAATTTTGTATTGCATTTTTATCATAAATAAAAATAATGAATATATATATATATATATATTCTGTACATTTTCATTTTTGGTGTTCTATCTTTTCTTAAATATTTATTATTCAATTATGACATCATGAATTTCTTTGAAAATTTGGATGATTAGTTTTAAATTAGGGAAAATTATAGTCGGAGCCGGCTTTACATTTAAAATTAGGCTACAGGTTGGCCCATAAACCAATAAAACTTTGACAACCAACTCTACATTTCAAATTATAAAAACCCTCACCATATCATCAGAGGCTTATGTGACTGTTGCCAACAAGGGACTCTTAGGAGGTGTTTGATAAATCTGAAAAGTTAAAAAGATATTAAAAGTATCTAAAATCTGAAAATAGGCATAGTTGCTTTTCTACGTTTTAGAGGATCTGAATCCATAAGTTTGTTTATGTTGGATGAACCCCTTACCATCTGAAATTTAGTGATTTTACTATTTTACCCCTACAACATACTATTTGGAATGTTGAGTTCAATTTACATTATCTCATAAAAAATAATTTTCAACCTCAAAATAATATTGAAACAATACAAATAAAAAATATAAATTATTAATTATTAATTAATGAATGAAACAATTAAAATTAAAAAATAATTAATGACTATAAAATATAAAAATAATTAATAATTTACACAAATAAAAATTAAAATAATTTTTAAAAATTAATGAAATAACTAAAAATTACTAATTAATAAATAAGATAAGTAAATTTAATAATAAATAATAAAATAATTAATAATTAATAAAAAAATTGCAGTGGAAGACAAAGAGAGAGAGAGAGTCGCCGCTACAACTTGCAGCGGCGGTGGCGGTGGTGGGAAGACAGGGGAGAGAGAGAGAGAGAGAGAGAGAGAGAGAGAGAGAGAG
>NW_010729090.1:7337996-7366408 GCF_000365185.1 Nelumbo nucifera
AGACAAGGCGAAGAGAGAAAGCGAGAGCGAGAGCGAGAGAGAGAATACAGGGGGAGAGAGAGAGCCACCGTTGCAAGTTGCAGCGGCGGTGGTAGGAAGACAAGGCAAAGAGAGAAAGCAAGAGAGAGAGAGAGAGAGAGAACACAGGGGAGAGAGAGAACCGCCGCAAGTTGCAGTGACGATGGCGGGAAGACAGCTCAGAGAGAGAGAGGGGGAGAGAGAGCAAGAGAGAAAGAGAGGTCGAATGTTTAGGTTTTATGGGTTTGGGGTTATCAAGGGTAACTCGGGTCATTTATGAAAAATCATAAGGATATTTTGGACATTGGGCTGGCTCTGCAACACGTCTGAGCACGTTAAGAGCCAGCCTAAGGTCTATGATTTTCAGATCTAAAAATCAGTTTCAAACCCACTTTAGAGGTACAATAAAACAAGGGGTGAGGTTTGAAAAGTAGTATTTTCAGATTTAGACCTCTAAAAAGTGCAATTAAACACCACCTTAATCCATGTTGGACACAACAAAAAAACTTATACCAAAATTGCCCTTTGATGTTGGGTGATGGAAAATAAAAAAAAATGGTTTTTAGTTTCTCTCCTTCTCTCTTTCTCACTCTCACTCTCACTCACTCAGTCACACACACACACACACACACACACACACACACACACACTCACTCACTCACTCACTTTCTCTCTCTCTCTCTCTCTCCCTCCCTCACACTCTCTCACTCTCACAGTTATCTTTATCTGTTCAATGATTGTGTGATTTGAAAATAAATAAAAATGGTTTTTAGTTTCTTTATTTACATTCTCTATATCATTTTCTCTCATTCTCTCTCTCCACCTATCATTCTTCAATTTCTCTCAATCTCTTTCTTAGTTAATCTCTCATTCTCTCTTAATTTCTATCATTGTCTTTCAGTTTCTCTCCCACTCCCTCTCTTGTTCTTTTTTTTTTGTTTTGTTTACACACTTATATGGTATTTTAATTAGATTGTATAAAAGAACATGAGACCAACTTGGTATAGTTCAAAAATCATTACGCATATTTGATAAAAAATCACAAGAAACTCTTGGCTATGGAATTTACACCAATTGGAGAATGATAGAGATTAAAGGAGAGAGAAGAAGATATTGACCGATAGGGAGAGTGAGGGAGAAGAATGAGAGAGAAAGAGAGGTTTTGATTTGGCTAATATAGCTATGCTTTCTATAATTATGCATGCTTTACAAATCTCTAACTTGTCACTCGGTCTTTAATCCCTCATTTTTAAGTTCTATCCTTCATTCTGATTGTAATTCAGAGCAGTTTTAAAGTGAATGAACTGGGTTTGTTTTAATCCCTCAAAAGAAGTTCGTTTTTGGAATTGAAGATTTTTCTTGCATTGGATTGGACCGAGATATTGGGCTGGGCCCATTCAATGTTTTCACAAAATTCTATCCGAAGCCCGCCCAAGTTGCATCCCTACAAATGGTCCTTTTTTCTTTTCTTTTTTTTTTATCTGTAGCGGCCTGTAGGCCTACCCATTGACGTCACTATAGAATCTAAGAAGTAGAAAATCAATAAACATAATTAAGCAACGAAGCCATGATATTCTGTTAGCAAATTGCGAATAAACAATTGACAAAGACAGGCAATCAACCCATTAATTCTTAAGAATAAGGCAACAAATCACTGGCTTTTTCTTTACAGGAAGGTTGCTCCACTCTGGTCCTAATTAGAGATGCCCCATTTGGGTCTTTTTTTTTGTAGTTATACAGAAAAAGAGCAAAGAATCTTCTGCCCCTTGTTTTCAAGTGTTTCCTCTTTAATAATCAAGTATGATATGTGAGATCTCTCTCTCTCAACAAATAAGTTAAAAGCTACCGATTTCAAATTACAAGTTTTGTGTTCTCATTGGGAAGCGTTTGAACATGACTTTCAAAATCGGACTGGAAAAACCGGGAACCATTCACCGGTTCTGTTTTCCCCTAAAATCATTAATTTTGGTCAATAAATCGTTGAATTGGCCGGTTAACTGTTCAAACGGTTTTGACTGTTTTCCAATTTTTTTAATTTTTTTGTCAAAACGGGCTGGCCATTCAGGTCGAACAGTCAGACCATTCGAACCAATAACTGGACCTCTGACCGGTTCAGTCAATGGTTCATTTTTAAAAACCATGCGTTTGAAAGTTATGTGGCCTATCTACACTTTATACGTGATTGGAGGCATTCAGATCTCCTATCCATAAGACACTACAGCCAAACATTGGAAATATCTCCCTTTCTGATTATAATTAAGCAATATTAGTGACAAATCTGGTGAGCCCAAACTGACTATTGTTCAGCCACTTGAATGACTCCGCTAAAACATCTTTGAGAGCCTGCTTGGGAGGGATTATGCTTTTATTGAATGGAGTCAGCTCGGCTGCTTTGAAGAAGCCACTAATAGAAACGTCAATATATTAGAGCATCCAAGTGGATGAAAAATAATCAGTTTGGGTTATCCAGTTTTTTTACCAACATTGGTTACAGGTAGGACTGCCATTGCACCGGGTTAGCCCTAACTGAACCCAAACTTAACCCAAAAGTGATGGGTTGGGTTTGGTTGGATAGAAATTATTTTTTTATTCAAGTCATAGTGAGATCTTTCATTATTTTTGGGTTTTGAAATTTTTTAATATAAATAAATCAGTTTTGTTATAATCTTTTTTCCCAATTTACTGTTGGGCTTCAAGTTCGGGGTTAGGCTGCAAGCTTTATATAAAGATCGGGATCATGCTTGGGCCTGAATGTGTTCTGTTAATATAGAGACAAAGCCCGGTCTAAACCCAACCCAGCCTAACCAGTTAATAGGTCTATATGGGAGGGATTAAACTTTGATTGAATGGATTCAGCTCAGCTGTTTTGAAGTAACAACTGATAGAAACTTCAACAGATCAAAAAGCTATGCAAGTGGATG
Source organism: Nelumbo nucifera (assembly GCF_000365185.1). The sequence goes on from NW_010729090.1 coordinate 7,340,936, forward strand.
AAGAATAGTAGTACTCCGGATCTGCATTTACTACCCACAATTTGTTCCCACATCCCTACCCATAGAACACCACCTCCATGTATTCGGAACATCTGCTCATAAATGATAGAGAAGATATTCCCAATGTATAACTGGAGATATCTCCCATGGGAGGAACATGGGAACAGCTTGTGGGCAGCAGATTTTAGCCCCAAAAATAGTCAATTTGGATTCTCTGGAAATTGGGCAAGGTTAGCCCTAATTGAACCCAAACCTAACCCAAAAGTGATGGGTTGGGTAGAAGTCTTGTATGTATATTTATTATGTAAACATCTATTTAGGTATACAAATATTTATGTACATGTATGTGCAATAATGCATCCATAAATGCATGTACATATTTATACATGCAACATGATATGATATATATGTTTGGTAAATATATGTCAAAAAAATTAAGTTTAATGGCAAAATTTCTTTAAAGAATTTTAAATGCCCTTTTATATACGATGATGTTAAAGGTTAATTGATCTAAACCTTAGATTCTAAATAAGAGCACTTGGCACAATAAAGTGGAGAAGTTGGACCAACTAAAACCTAATCCAACCCACGTATCAATGTACCAGTTTTGGGTTGGGCCTATTCTAAATTAAAACCAATTTGAATTGATTGAATGATCCAACCATTGAATTGAACCATTCCAAAATAGTGCAAGTATTAATCAGATTGAATTAATTGCATCTGGTCTATTTGTGATGGACTCAACCCAACCCAACTTGCACCCCTACAGTCTTTTTAGGTGTGCCCCACTTTGCAAAACTAGAAGCAATAGCGTGATAGCATCCCATCACGCACTCGATTCATAGGGCTCAATTCAAATCAAACCAAGCTTAAAGTTTAAATCATGGTTTTCAAAACTGGACCGGACCAGACTGGATGGTCAGACCAGAAAATCGGGAATCGGTTACCAGATTATTACATTTTTTTCTAAAATCACTTTTTCTTCAAAACCGTTGATTTTGGTCAACAAACTGCTGAACCGGCCGGTTAACCGTTCAAACGATTTTGACCATTTTCATTTTTTAATTTTTTTTTGTCAGAATAAGCCGATCATTTGAATCGAACGACCGAACCATTCGAGCCGATAACCGAACCCCTGACCGATTCGATCACCGTTTCGGTTTAAAAAACCATGGCTTAAACCACTCTGCCCAATGAATCCAATCCAAGCTAACCAATCTGTCTAGCTTGACTCTGCTCATAGGTATACGTTATCACTCGGGGCTCGCATGGTCTAGGCTACTAAATGAGTATCAAAACCCATGGTCTAGGGGTGAAGCTTCCCCTTTAAAGAAGCTACCAAAAGAATCTTCAGTGAAAAGCCGTTTTCTTGGCTGAAGAAAAGTAAATTTGGGATTCCCATATTTTCCACCAAATATCCTTATCGAGTGCGGTCTAGCTACTTAGCAGAGTAAAGACTCTAGACAGCTATGGGTAGAGGGTAGTCTTTTACGTTTTGGTAACAGATAGTATGGGTAGTCCTGCATGCAAAATTTACGCACATTATAATTAAAAGTATGGGAATCCAGCCACATATATATTAAGAACATTTCTCCATGAATTTAATATGCAAGGAAATCCAGCTTCAGCTCCTGAGTGAAAGCCCTCCTAAATGGTAGTCTTTGCATGCAAAATTTATGTATATATTATAAAAGCATGGGAACTCAGTCGCATATTAGGAATATCTCTTTATAAACTTAACATATAAGGAGATCTTAACTCTTAAGCACGGTTTTCAAAATTAGATTGGACCGATTGTTGGACTGGAAAAATCAGGAATCGATCACTTGACTGGTTTTATTTTCCCCCAAAACCATTTTTTTCCCAAAATCATTGATTTTGGTCAGCAAACCTTTGAACCGGCCGATTAATCATTCGAGTTGTTCGAATGGTTTTGACCGTTTTCCATTTTTTAAAATTTTTTATTTTATTTGTCAGAACGGGCTGGTCAGACCATTCAAACCGGTTAACCGGTTTAGTCACCGGTTCGTTTTTAAAAACCATGCTCCTGAGTGAAAGCCCTCTCAAACGGGTAATCCCTACATGCAAAATTTATGTATACATTATAAAAGGCATGATAATCCAGCCGCATATTAGGAACATCTCCTCATGAATTTAGAGATCCAAACTCCTAAGTGAAAGCCCTCCCAAACGGGTCCACACTCCTTGTATATTTCCACCAATGTAAAATGATAAGACCGCAAGAGTTGGATGTTTTGACCTTATGATGATTCACCGCATTGAGTAACTATTGAATTTATCTCCTACCCACCAAGACTACTAGTCCTTTAGGCTTTGTTTGTGTCTTACTCAGCCATTTACCTATGTAAATGCACTTATTCAAGCAAGTATTTACTAGGAAGCACTTAAAATATTCTTTTATTCCCTTATTAAAGTTGTACAATAACTGTTTTATATAAAAAAAGTGACATTATTGAAAGGATAATATTACTCCATAACGTATTAACAATTTTTGGCATAGATGGTTAATTGGCATAACGTATTAACAAAGGCACTTTTACCAAAGTACTTTTTAGAAAAGTGTTTTTATTCATTCACTTTGAATTGAATTGGACCCAATCTGGTCCATTTGCATTTTAATTGGACTAGATGGATTTGCAGAAGATATTGTAGTTTTTTATATTTATATTTTTGGATTTCTCATGTTATTTTGGTGTTTGATTCAATTTGGATTGGATTGCATTGGACTGGATTGGGTTGGTTTGTATGGATTTGGTCCAATCCATTTATAAATGGACCAATATTAGATTTGACCGAATTGGACCAAATCGAGTTCAATTGACAACCCTACAAGTAAACATCTATGCTGATGATTTTGGATACCTAAGCCGGTGGTTTATGATTGCTAATACATTTTTTTTTTCAAGAATGAAAATGAGCAATGCAAGGCACTGTCAATTTGAAAATAATTTATTTTTTCAGATAAAGGTTCAGAGCAATATTTTTCTCATTTTACCCATTTTTATCCATTCTTATTCATTTTAAAATTTTATTTTGGACAAAAATGAAAAAGAATGAGAATTTAACCAAACATGCCTTACCTTCCCCCACTTTCCAAAAAATGAAAGAGACTTTAATGCAAATGCTAATAAGGTTGTTAATAGAGGATATATTAAGGCTGTTAATAGACTCCAAATTTAACATCCGATCCAAGTATATTGGACTTAGATGTTAAAACTTTCATTCAATTATGAGCCATATCAAACGCAGAATTAAACTCATCCAATTCTGTTAAAATCTGAGTCTGATTTTATATATAAATGTTATAACTAATAAATTTTAAATTTTAAATTTATATACAATTATTATATATGTATAATTAGTATTTTTAAGCACAGTCAAGATGCCAATTAAATCCAAATCTAATTCAAGTCGGACATTTGGATTTCAGATTTCTTTTCAGATTCAGATTCAAAGATTTTGATAATTAATCAGATTGGATGCAGATGTAAATGTAGCTGGATCTAGTCCAAATCTAATCTGATTACACCTTACTCATAAGGCTGCAAAACAGCCATATACTGGGAACATTTACCCACTTGTACGCTGTATTCACGGGAGATGTTCCTATTCTACAGCTGTAACGCCTTGTGGGTAAAGTTTGAGCACCGTGTTGTGGGTATCAGATCCAGGACCTGCCTAATTATCTCTTGAGAGATTCGTTTGATCACTTTAAGAATGAAATGAAAATTCTAGGCTCAGTTTGGAAGGAGTACAAATATAAATATATAAAGTGCAAAATCTTGTATTTGTACTGTAGGTTCAGTTTGGAAGGAGTATAAATATAAATATGTATGGTACAAATATGTATAAAATAATACAAAATATAAGGTTTTGCACTTTATGTATTTGTATTTGTACTCCTTCCAAATGGAGCCTAAATTCAAGTTGGAAAGAGTGCAAATACAAATATGTACACCGTAAATACAAGATTTAGAAAATACCGTATGACTTAGTTTGGAAAGAGTACAAATGTAAATACGTACAATGTAAATACATACAAAATATAAAGTTTTGCACTCTACATATTTGCATTTGTACTCCTTCCAAACTCAGCCATAAGCATGTATGGGGTTTTTCAAGGAATAAATTTGTATTCGCACTCGTTTTATTTTCCAGACTGAGTCTTAAAATTCAAAATTAGACCAATAATAACAACATTTTCTTTTATAGCTGAAACATGAAAAATAATGCTCATTCATGCAAGAGGATCTAATGTGATGGATGTCTAAACTTGTGCCATTCCCTACAAAATCTTGTCATGGTACTCTAATAGAATGAACGAAATCCAAAAGCAAATGGAAGATGATTCATCATCATCATCATCCATGCCCTATCCCAAAACTAATAGGGATGGCTACATGAATCAAGTTTTGCCAATATGTTTATTTAAAACCATATCCACTATTAAATCATTAGTGCCTAAACCATTTCTAGCACTATTAAATTATTAATTAACTTGTTACAAATCACATCTTCTAACTAGAGCGTTAGTGGTCTTCCATGCATGTGACTAAAATAATATAGTCTATTCTCTCTCATTTTATCACCTATTGGAGCTCCTTCTATGTGCATCATATGACTTTATCCCTAATCCTATGCTTTCTATTTTTCCATCCATCCATCTTAGCATTCACATTTTTACCCCACATTTTCTGGAACTGTTGTTTCTTGACTTCCAATGTTCTACTCCATGTACAACATAACTGGTTTTACCACTTTTTTTATTAGATCTTCCTTTTAATATAAGTGGTATCCACTCCTCATTTTTCCCTTCCTGCTTTAATTCTTTAGGTGGCAACCTCCTCAATCTCAGACTACGAATTATTGAATCAAGGTACCATAAATAGTCAAATTGAGTTATCTCTTGGTCTCTAATCCTATGTTTATCCTCATTTACATTCTTATTATTAGTAAATTTATGTGACATAAACTATATTTTAATCCTACTTATTTTAGAACCTTTTGTTTCTAAGAAGTGAGATGATTGATAGTTTGAAATTTGGGGTATCAATTCAGATTGAAGCTACACATTGAACTTAGAGGTTTGGTAACAAAGAACAAAGGGGTAATAACATTTTATTTCTATGTTTCTATTTTTTCACACAATTGGCAAACAACTAGATAAGGAGTAGAACTATGACCATGACTACATCCTCTTGGATTGTAAATAGGGGTTGTAAATTTGATACATGATTGGAAAATTTTCCAATTAATTGGGTGTAAGGTGGGGTGTAAAACAGGGAAACAACATTTCTCTTTGCACAGACCTACAAGCAAAGGCATCTAGGTGCATTATGGGAACATCTCCCTATGATTTTAACATACATGTACATGAGATATTTTCAATGTATGGTTGGATGCCATGTGTGTAGAGCTTTTTCTTTCAAGAAATTTGAGCTCTTTACCAAGCTAGGTTAAGAAGAGTTGAGATCAACCCTAACTCAACTCAAGTTGTTGAACCCCCAACACAATGACTTTAGATTGGGTTGGTCCAATTTCTTCATTTTGTTTTGATAAAATCTTTTTTTTTTATGATTTAAAAATATTAGAGGGTGTGTACAGTTATGGAGAGACATCACTTTGAAAGGACACAATTGTGTCCCTTCAGCTGTCTAAGAGCATTCTACACGCAGACACACACAGTACATTGTCCTTTGTCTTCGTCTTCTCTAAGCATCTACTTTGGTTGTTTGCGGAGGTCTGGTAAGCAAGTGCACGTCTATCTGAAGCATGTGGACTATTTCATCTTGGAGACCGATTTTCATTCACCGTGCTGCACCATAGAGGGAAAATGCAGTTTTAAAGAGAGTAAACAAGTGGCACGACTTAGCCCTGTTTTGACTGCATTTTTTGTTTCTGACACTGCTTCTACAAATACTATTGCATTCGAAAAGCAGAAAAAAATAAATTCCATTAGGCCTTCTTGATTACATATTTACAACATCACTAATATCTCTTCTCTTTTATTCTTAAAGTCCCCTGATTATAGCTTGTTATTTTGAGTCAAAAGGGGTTTTTGCCTCAATCTAGATTGGCACTACAAACAGAACCCTTTGCTCATTTTATATTAGAACATATGTTGCATAAGCTCTTTGTATATCATATCTATATGATCCATCAATGAATAAAGAGAAATAAATGCTCTATTGATTTTTAACTTGATCTGTAGAAATTGTGGTCAGCATTTGCATAGGGAGGTGGGTGTAAATTGATCCCAACACCCATTACTAGATTAGATTTTTTATTGTCATATAGACTTTCATTTATTGCCTCCCAAATTAAATAGAGTGCTATAGCAATTTTTTAAAGAAAAAAGTTTGCTCTCTTGCTTAGATACATGATATGATAATATCACCAACCGTTTCTGAATTTGAGAGTAGATGTGTTCATTTCCACGAGTGTCTGCATTCATCCTATATGCAATCCATGCTAGATTTTCTCTTACAAAAGGTGATGTGTATTTGCTACACTAGCAAGTGCACTAGCCACACAAGTAATAGAGTGATGAATAGAGTATCGTTTCCCACGAGGACTTGTGCAGCAACTACTAATAATATATCAACCTTTTATTATGTGATAAACCGGATTGTATATCTAACCTAAAACTGAGTTCCTAACTAGCTAACTATCTCTAGGAAATTGGATCAAACACCTTGCATGAAAGTTGAGAAGACAAGCTATATATGCACAGAATTTGTTCAGCAATTAGTTCTCTAGGTCATTCAATAGGATTGGGAGTTAGCATTGGTTTGGTGAAACCCCAAAGCAATGAACAACCTCTCTCAAGCACATGTTCATTCTATGCATGAGTGATGATTCTTATATCTCTATAAAGAATCTAATCCCCATGCATGCATTAAGATCAAGAAATTCTAGGGCATCATTTCAGATTGAATGAACACCAACCAAATTGTACAAGTTATCTCTAACCTTGTACTCAATTTGGTTTTTGATTAGCATATCCGAATTTATAGACTCTTTCTCAAGCAATCTAGAAACTCCAAGAAAGAATAACAGTTCAGCCAAACAGAATTAAGATTGTCTAAATTCTTTCTCAAACAATTCAGACATTACAAGAATCAAGATCAATTCGACTAGCTGTTCTAACAGTTAAAATCCTAATCAAGAAACATCAAGATTGCATCTAATCCATTAGAATAACCCTAGAAACTAATTACAGATCTAAAATTACAAGAAACATCATTCAATTATAGCAAGAAAGATGAATTAATGGAGAAAATAAACATGAAACCCTATCTGAATTCGATTACCACTTGTGCAAAAATCAAGGAAGAAGACAACCTAGATTGATCTCCTCCAATGGCTTCTCCTCCAAATTAGAAATCACCAACTCTTCTTCTCTTGAAGCTTCTTGAAACTCCCTCTTTCTTCTCCCTTGTGCACCTCTCTCTCTTTTCTCCCACGAGAGTTCGAACTCAAGGAGTTTGAACCCCAAGGTTTTTGAATCACAAGGTGTTGAACCCCCTTTTCCCTCATTCTCTTCTCCTTATATAGTTTTCTCCTCAGCTCTCTCTCTCTTCTAGAAAGTTTGCCACCCTTAGGCTCCTTGGGATGCTCTTAAGCTGCAAATGGGCCTCCTCCTTGCTGGGTCGAATGGGCTTCTCATAGAGAGTTTCGGCTGGGCTCTCTCTTTGGGCTCTCCCAAAAATAGCTACATGGGCTTCAAGGGCCGAATTGCCCTCCTTTGACCTCTTGGCTAGGCTTTGCTCCCAGCTGGGCTGTATTACCTCTAATTTGGCCTCATTTAGCATGGTTTTATATTCTTTTTCCCCTAGACTTGTCCCCTTTGATAATTTCCTGAAATCAAGCTAAATTGGGGTAAGAATTCACACAAATCAGCATCAAAACCATGCATAAATATCATAATTTATGTGTACATTGTGCACACATCAAACACCCCCACACTTAAGCTTTTGCTTGTTCTCAAGCAAAGACATCAGCCCTAAACTGATCATCCCCCCTTATTATTACTTAACAACACTAAACTCTTTTGTAAATTCACTTGTAGACCAGACAACTATTGGAACTTTTTTATTATATTTTGTAAAACTTAAAGCATTTTCACTTTAGCTTTACAAAAAAAAAATCATCTGCAAGAACAAATGAGAAATTGGTATGATTTGCCTTTCCATTTTGATTACTTTTTTCCTCCATGAGACTCTACTTGTTGTAGGAAAGAGGGTAGAACTTGAATTGACAAGATGAATAGGTATGGTGATAGTGGATCACCTTGTCTTATCCCTTGCTTCAAAGAGAAAAATCAGATTTAACTCCATTCACTTTTATATAAAGAATGAAACGCATGAAATAGATTTATGGATGATATATACCAAATAGTTTAGGAGAACCATTTGATTGAAAACATTGATGATGAAATCTTTTCTAAGTAGGGGTGGCAACAAGCCGAGCTTTTCACGAGATGCTCGAGTTCGAGCTCGAGCCCAATTCAATGGCTCAAAACATTGCAAGGCACGTTACAAGAACTAATTGGTCAGAATTCAAAGATAATCTCAACCTTGTTCTTTTTTAACAATTTATACAAGGTTTGTATAATTCACCTCGCTCGGACGTTTAGCTATTTCATAGTACTCCTACCATTTTGTAAACAACTTTTGCCTATTATTGTTAGACAGTGTATGCCTTAGCTCCAATTAAATTGATGTATATAAAAATTTAAGAATGAATAGCATAAGTGTATCGTTGTTTTATGTTCAAATTGGTGTGCTTCTATGAATTACTCTTTAAACAAGACACTTGTTAGACTCCTGTTAGTTTAAAATGTTCTCAGCCATTGTATAAACTTGGGGTGTTTATCCTGATAAGGCTGACACTAATATATTGCCATATTGGTGGAGCAATTTATTCCAGGTACTAGGATTAGACCCCAAGCATAGATAGTGGGTATTTGGATGAAACTCAACCTGAGCCAATTTCTAGTTATCCTCTAGACCTTGGATACAAATGGACAAAATTTAAAAAAAAAAAAATTGCACTTAACCCCAGACTTGATTATAATGCTTTACTAAGACTTGGATTGAATTACTTTTGATATGTTAACCAATGAGAACCATTAATGGTCAAATAACTAAGCATGTTGGAGTAGTTTGAAAAATTACTTGAATGGGTAATCATAGTGATAGGATCGATCCCTTTATTAAACAAAGTGATTATAAGGGTTTATACTCTCCTTGATGGAAACCTAAACTTTCAATAGTGGATTTTAAACTGTATTTGAAATCTAGTTTGAAAAATCTATTTATATGTTATATTATTATTTTTATGAAAATGTTTATGAAAGGTTTTAATCCCGGGATCCATTTGAACAAAGAGTGACATTATATTTTGTAATCAGGGAAGATGTCCTTCCTTATGAGCAATGCTTTAATTATTATGAGCCGAGAATTTAAGGGAAAGACACTATTACAAAGTTGATTACCTAATGGGTTTCATTTTGCATAAGGCCATTATCATTGGTTCTTCATAGAGTGGTTGAGTCTAAAGATCATTTATGTTTAAATATTGGTCCAAACTGAGCCTAAGCTAATTGGGTCAGGAGTTCATTGCCATAGGTAGTTAATAGGACCTACCCCTTTCCAATGGTGGGGTTGAACTCTTATGAACTTATGTGAGACTTTTGGGGGTCCCACACCACACAATGTTTAGGCTTGAAGTAGCCATTGAATTACCTTGTATGTGAACTATTAAAGGAAATGGGCCTTAGGTCCATTATTAATAAGATTAATTAAGTTGTCATATGACATGGGCCAAATATGGGTATCAAACAACCATTTCTTTTAAAGAAGGCTTACCCAAACATGGATGAGTCTTGGCCTAAATCTGACTTGGATAAACTCCTAATAAGATTAGGACAGTGCTCTATATAAGGGATGAGAGGGAAAAGGCAAACCATTAGTTTCTCCTCATTCTTTTGTGTTTTTTCTCTCTTCCCTTACATCCCAAAACCCTACTTCGAACCACTCATTGTAGGGGTTGATTCTCTTCTATTCTTAGCTGAATTTTTGGAGAAAAACATCAATCACTTCAAAGTTCACACAATTGCATCAATCTAAGGAGGTTGGATTTCAATTTTGCGAAAATTACATTTTTTAATTGGCTTCACACACATTGTTGCACTATCTTTAACTGGAGGTCAATCTAGGTCTAATATTGGGCGTGAACTACCACTCTGGGAACTATTTTTGTAGACTCTGCATCAGGTATAATCAACATTTAATTTGGATTTCATATCTGATCCGGTTTAGTACAAGATTGACCTAGAAATTCATATTTCAAATTACCAAAAAATAGGTTTCCGAGTTGGGTTAGGATTTTTTTCTATAATTCAGCCAACCACTAGATATGGTTCGGCCATATTAAATATAATTTCTAACCTAACCAACAATTATATCCCAAAATTTTTGGAAAAAAAATCGGAAGTAATCATCTAGGACAGGGGCAGTGAGTTTTCATTTTCTTAATAATCTCCCACACCTCATCCTTAGATGGTAATATTAATAACTTATCCTTTTGACTTTATTTAAAAGTGGGTAGAAGAAGTGTTAGTAATTCATTATTCACTGGTTCAAAACTCTAATTTCCAATCTATTTAGTTAGTCTTTGAAATGCCAAGGGACATCTTCTCTTTTCAACATGTTACCATTTTCATCTCTAATCCCCTCATAATAATTTATCCTTCTTTAGAAATTCATCATCCGGTGGAAGAACCAAGTGTTTTGATCTCCCTCTCTTAGCATCGGTTTGGAACCATTGTTGTTACTCCAGAAAGCGATGCCACATCAGTGCCATGTAGGAAAAAACGGTGCTCCAGGAAACAGCCATCTGTTTGGAACTGTTTTTCCATAGAAAACGGTACTCCAAGCCACACCTTAAAAATCGAGAAGGCATGGCTTAGAGCAACACCAAATTTGGCATTTCCTGGAGCTGCAGCTCGTTGCTGCCAATAGGGCAATGATATGGTAGTGGATAATGGGTAGAAGTGCAGAAAATGTTTCCTGGAACATTGGTACCAAATAGAAAAAGTTGTTGTTGCTCCAGGAAATGTCCTACCTGACAACAATGATTGCAAACAAAAAAAAGCACGTGGTACTCCAAGCCACACATCAGCAGCACCGTTTTCTCTTGATTTCAGAAAACGGTGCTGCAAATGCAGCATCGATACCAAGCATATACTTAACCAAAGCTCTCTTGATTTCCGCTTCCATAGTTGCTCATCCCTAGGCAGCCATTTTTCATATTCTTTGTTTCGATTGATAAACTCAACAGAGCTCATTAGATCATGGCTTTGTTCTTGAAATTGATTTATTTCATTCTCTAGTTATTTTAACTTCTCACTTATAAGTCCAAAATAAGTTTGGTTATACTCTTTTAGCTTTATTTTACACTTTTGTAACTTGAATAGTAATTTGTGGGTAACTAATGCTCTAATATTCTGTTGCTATTATACCCTTATTATATCTATACAATCCCTCAGACGACATAGGCCGGAAATGAAACCGTGTTAGACCTCTTGATTTGTTAAATGAATGTCCAGAATGATCATTACATGATTAAAATGAGTGGAGAATTTGTTCATAACATTTGCTTCAAAGAGACGTTGAAGCAGGCCTCAGTGCAACCTCTCTGGACCCAATGGCTATCTTGTTGATTATTTGACCAGACCCCTACTTGTGATTTATCTGTTAAATTATAATATTTCACTACTTTTATAATTTCTCTGTTAAATTATAAAATCCAATTGTCTTGTTGTGACAAGTCAAAAATAGTAAAGAAGTCTATAATTCACTTCCCTTGCCTCTTTCGGTATGGCCATAGACAAAACAAACATGACATGTCTACTGTGAATGATTATTTTCAATTGGATAGAAAATGTCTCAATGGGTGCACATTGAGATGTGCATGTGGGACGCCCATGTGGGATGCCCTCTGTGGGGTGCCAATGTGATCTCAATTTTGTGTACCACTGTTACCTAGCAACTAGCTTTCCAACAAAAAAATATGCCCCCTAGCTGGCCATGTGCCATTTGGTAGGCGTAATCTTGATATCTTAGTTCTTTGCATGAGTCATACTCTTACCTTCATCCAACTTTGTTTCAAAAAGGAATAGTATATAAGGTTTCCTTTGAAAACAATGCAAATGGAGTGTAAGTCCCGATTCAGGGTAAATTTGCACTCCGGTTCACTTTTGCCTATATTTGGCAACATTACATTTATGCATTGATAAATGACAGACCAATGTATATTTACATTGATAATAAGATGTAAAAGTACATCAATAAAAAGGAAGTAAATTTGCATTCAAGTGAGCTTTTGATAAAAGTTAAAAAGCATATGCTTTATTAGAATTCATGTCAATTTGCATCCATTACAGCTAAAACTCTTTTTGGTAAGAAGGTCAAATTTTCAATGCAAAACTAACCCAATTTTACAATTTATAAGAACCGTTTTACACTCTACATATTTGCATTCACACTTATTTGCATAATTTCCCAACGCAGTCTAAGGATTTAGAGTCTTACACATCTTTTTCAAACAACAAATAGTTTCAGGGTTATTACAACCTCTATCACTCCATCCTATTATCCTCATAATGATAATCTAATTGTGTGTTACAATTGCAATGGAAAGAAAAGGAATAAAACCAAACGATTGAGATATAGTGGGTTATGAGATGCTTGTAGGATCATTTTTCCATTGGCCTCAGAAGAAGTAGAAGCAATTGACAGGGCGAGACTGTTTCTCCCTTGATTACCCCATGGTAGAGTGTGATTAGTTTCCAAAAGGCATCTCCATGGCAACTGGTTGCTATTGAGCTGCAGTAATAGCCTTCAACACTTTCAATTCTGTCTTCATAGGAATCAATCGAAATTAGGATTTGTATAGTCGGGTCAAAAATGCACTTCCTGGGTTACCCAACTTGTATCTACCCAAGATCATAAGGATTCAACTATGATATGGGAAAGATATGATATATGAAAAACTTATGACTAATTAACTACAATCATAAATGTGATAGACAATCAGGTGTTATTTATCAAAATTCATGAAAAAAGATATACATGATTACCTTATTGCTATGAATCCCTTACCCGAGTCTGTGCAAATTGTGGTTATCAAAATTCATGATTGGTCAAAACTCTTCCAATACCATATCTTTCCCGCACCATAGATCGACTGTTTTAGCAGCTTATTTGATCTATATTTTGTTGGAAACCAGTGTCCTAGTAGATCTATTGTATGATCATCTATTTGCTTCTTAGGGTCAGGAGCTATTGCATCCAAAGGTAACCACAATTTGCAGAGACTCTGGTACGGGATGAACAAAGGGTTGCGGGCATCCAACCAAACTTCGATTCTCATGTAGAGACCTTTCTCTAATTCCCTTGTTTCGGTTTTTCCACTTTCCCTGCAAAAGGGGCCATCAAACGTACTCACAAGTCTTTCCTAAAGCTTTTACGTGAGTTCATGCTAATCCTGTTTTGTGGGTATTTTGTGATAGACGTTTAAAAAAAAAATTGTTATATCATTACTAAATCAGCATTTTTCCTACTATATTTATCTGTATGCATTGATATTTACACAATTGGGATTTGATTTATGTGCATATCAACCATTGGGGAAAGTCTCATTTTAATGCTTCCCCCAACGGTTGAGCGTTTATTCATTGTTTCGCTAATGTGACGCCTAGTTGTTGATAAACAGTTTATCAAATACTTTTCCCGGTTTTGAAGACAAATCAAATACAAACATTTATTTACATACCCAATCTGTTGATGTTGCATTACAAACATTTTGTGATGTTGCATCATTTTGCCTTCAAAATATATATTTTTAATTTGAAAAAAAAATCCTCATAAACACTAAATACAGTTTATTATCTAAAACATTTTTTTTCATGAATGCACTGTAATTTTTCAGTCCTACCTTAGAGTTTTTAAGGCGAAGTACGGACAGGCCCAATGAAGATTTCTGGTTTCCAATGCAAAGCTATAAACATTCAAAAGGCTAAAAACCCCCCACTCTACACATCAATGCCTGCCCGTGATTTGACTTGGAACACCAACCCCAACTGTACTTTGAGCCTAAAATTTCTCGCCTTGGACTGAATCATCATTCTCCCGAGTTTTTAGAGTTCTGGTAAAAAAAGTGTCCCTTCTACGAGCATAAACAAAAGTATTTTTGTCTATATTGCTAGGATGTGGAAAGGATAAAAGCACTTGCTGGTTCAATTATACCCCAAAACCAGAAGCTACAAAAACCAGCAAAACCATTAATACGGATGGTTCAATTAGAAAACTGGTAAACCAGTCCTTGTTTTAGAAAATCGGCTGTTTTTTGAATTTTTTTTAACTTAAATCCAAACCGTTGGGGGCCATAATTAACTTTGCATTTGATTGTTTGATTGGGGTGATTTTTTTTTTAGGCAACTTTTCCCCATGTACCACTATTTTTTTTTTCAAAGAAAACACCCTTTTAGGCATTAAATCTTAATTTTTAATATAAAAAATTGAAATTAAAATAAAAATATATATTTTATAGCAAAATAAAATTATATATTTTGAATGTATATAATTAATATATACATGTCATCACGATTCAACCCAATTTGGCCCTAGTTAAACCTCTAACTCATTAATCTCTCCCTTTTCTGGGTCCATGCCTGATTCAGTTCTCTGAACATTGAACAAAAGTGAGCACTTTCATTTCTCATTGTGTGTTAGTGGAATCCAGATTTGCTCCTCACAAAGTGCACCTCACACCCTCATAGTGCTTTCAGCTGGCGTGCATTGAGAGCATCTCCTATACTTGATTTTATTATTCATGGGAGGGTGTTCCCAAAACACGACTATGATGTGTTGTGAGGAGCACTCTTGTGAGGTGGAAAATTAACTGATCCCAAATTACAAGAAATCAGCTTCAATGCTCACACCATTCATACAGTCCCTTGCAGTCTTCCTTGAGGAATTTTTCTCCATAAAAAATACATATATACAAATACAGAGGTATTCTCAATACACGGCTGTACAAGGCTGTAAAAATGGTGTAAACCATGGTTTTTAAAATTGAACCGGTGATTGAATTGGTCAAAGGTCCGGTTATCGGTTCGAACGGTTCAACCGTTTGCTAATCGTTCGAACAGTTAACCAATCGGTGACCAAAATTAATGTTTTTGGGGAAAAAAACGATTTTAACGGAAAACAGAACTGATCAAATAACCGATTCCTGGTTTTTCCGATCCGGTCCGGTCCAGTTTTGAAAACCATGGTGTAAACAGTCTCGTGAGCATTGAAGCCGATCTCAAATTATGAAGCAATATGTTTTAGTATTTCACCAAGACACGGGGGAGGTATAAGTGATTTGGCCTTGAATTTATATAGAGTTACAGTTGTACAAATTGTTCTGAATTATACAGTTGGCAAATTTATATTTTGAATTCATTGGTGAGCTGGCGATGCTGAGGCAGTATGATGGACAAGAATCATACAGATAATATATCACTAGCACAGGCCAACTCAAACCTAACCCAAAAGAATGGGAACAAAGGTTGGAAAGGCCATTCTGACAAGATTGAGCTGGGTACTTCTGTTGGTTACTTGGTTAGAAGCCTTGGACAAAAACCAATCGGTCCAATCCAGCCCAGACTTGATGTATTAAGAGAGAGAGAGATGGTGTTTGGTGGGTCCAGTTCAAGAGTATAGTGGAGTGAGTACCTCAGAATCCATGGTTATGTATGTGGGGTTGGTTTGGCCACTATACAGGGATGTCAAAGGATCGGGTTTGGTGGGTCCAATTCAGAGTATAAGTGGGGTGGGTATCCAGAATCCATAGTTTTATTATGTGGCTCAAATGGTGTTGGCCATTGGAATGTCAACAGATCGGTTTCACTACAAGTTTGGTTCAACGTAAACCTCACCCAACCCGACTAAAAAAAGGGATATGAGATTGAGACCCATCCGAACCACCTCACAAAGGGTACACCTCGGCCTAATTGAAGCTCTATGGGCAAGTGTTCAATGTCATATTGAAGACGGGTCAATGGAATTCACATCGTCTGTTCCCTTGGTACAGAAAATTTTCTGTACCAATTGGACACATTAGACTGTTTTCCCACTTTAAAATTAAAGTGATTTTATTAAATGATGTAAAAGATTGCTATTGGTCCGGTAAAAAAAAAAAAAATCTATACCAAGGGAAAAGAACCCGACTAAGGCTGTTGGAATCAATCCAGGTTTACCATTTAATCTGAGCTATTGACATCCCCATTCATTCATTTAGGGCAATTAAGGCTGCATTTTGAATTTCTGGACTTATCTCATTTTTAACTGTAAAAAGGAGACAAGTCTTTAAAATAAGGAATGCCAGATGCAGTCTAAATCGGGTCAAGTTAGGTTGGGTTGGGGTAAATCTAAATCCAATCCAATCTGTTGAACCCCCTAATTCAACTTGAAAACTTCAGGTTATATATATATAGATATATAACCTAAAAGCTTCAGGTTGTATCAATGTTTTAAAAAATGATTCAAAACAGGAATTGTTCTGTCCACCGGTTTTTAAGTTGATGGTCTAATCGTCTAATTTGAACAGATGGCTTATTTTGATAAAAAATAAAAAAATAACTAAAAACCATTAAATGAATTGAACCAATCGATAATTCAATTCTCTGAATCAATAAATCATTGACTAATTCAATGTTTATTTTTTGGTGAAGAATCATAAAACGAAACTGATTGCATGAACAATTCCGAGGCCAAACATTCTGACCGTCTCAATCAACCGCGATTCGAAATCACTGGATTATACCATATTTGGGTTGCGTTTGTATCGGATTTGGATTGGCTAAACTTTTCTATTCGCTTTTGCCAAGTGTTCAATTTCCTAAACTCAATGGTTGAGGTCAATTAATTTAATTTTAACATTATTCTATTTGCCACACTTAAGTTTATTGAAATAACTTAACTTTTTAACCAAAGTTAAGTCAATCTTAACCTAATCCAAAATTCAAGCAAAATGAGCAATCTAATCCAACCTGACTTTGTCGAGTTGATCCGGTTCAAATATTGGTTCAATCAAATTAAACTTATCCAACCCATAATAAGATTGACCACCGGTCCAATCATTAAAGCAACGCAACAGCATTTACAGGAAAAGGAAAAGGAGGGAGAAAGAATCTTATCCTCTTCAGCTGGTGACATGAAAAGATATTTCAAAAGACAAAAAGTGGAAATAAATAGCACTCTGTCCCACGTGCGAGCACGTGTACGGCCACGATTGATTGTACTGCCACTCACCACGTGGGAAAGCCGAAATCCAGCAGTGCCCCCCCTCCTCCGTTCGTTTTCTCTTCCTCTCTCTGAGGCGGGAAACAAGGGCAAAAAAATAATAAAATAAAAATATTATAATTTGACTTGGGACCTAAATTCTTCATTCCTTCCGGCGTGGCCCACACAACCAATAAAAATGAAACACGTTTCACACTGCAAACTGGGAACCAGACGATGAGAGAAAAGCGCGTGTGAATGCGAGGAGCAGATAAAGCCAGAGGAAGAATTAAAAGTAATAAAACAAAAGTATTAACTATTAGCTCCGTGATCCTGGAGGTGGCGCAGCTGCAGCATCCTGACCGTTCATCTCTGGCTCCTGGCAGGAGCCCGTTGCCTCGTCTCATGTCGTTTCCTGAAAGAGAAAGAACATTAAAAAGGAACAGAAAGGTCAAAATGACAAAACTCTCCCTTTTTGGCCCCGAGAATTACGGAACGCCACGGAAATCGAAAACTGCCAGAATCAAATGACGAAAATGACCCCTCCACCGTTGCAGACTTGCAGTCCAACTCCAACTCCGTATCCCTTATTTATTTTCTCCTTTTTCTTAAATAATACGGGAAGCAAATTTACGAATTTACCCCCCGAATATGTCATCGTAAGTAATTAATAAAAAGAATAAAAGAAAATATCCCGATCCAACGGCTTGTGAATATATGTCAGTCACAATGGATTTATACGAGAATGGCGGTTTTAGTAACAGCTGTACGAATTTTCCATGTCAGCCTCTCCCACATGTGACAAGCTGGAGGCCAGAAGCCCAAGACCACATGGCCCCAATAGAGGGTGGAGCCCCCAACTGGTCCAACTAATTTTATTTAATTTAAAAAGATTTAAAATTGAAAGCTAGTGGCGGTGCAAAGAAAGGTCCAATGGATGGTGGGGCATATAGAATTAGGGCACCAAACATGTGGCCCGGACAGTTTGTGTTGGGCCATTAGAAAGAGACCCATCTAAACAACCATTTTTCTTTTCTGGGTGGTTCTAGGGCTAACCTGGTCCAGAGAATCATTGTTGGGGCCCAGCCCCAAATCTGAGCTGCTCAATTCATGCATTCAGATTCGAATCTGCCTCTTTTGTGTGGCCTAGCTGCTACGTTCTGGCCCTAAACCTAGAGGGCTTAGGTTTCTTGGTCGGCGACTTGGGCCTCCCCCCCAAAGGGGTCAATTTAATGTAGGGCCCACAGCTTGTGGGGTATTAAGTTTGACATTAGATTGGAATCCACTTAACAATTAAAACCATGGCCCACCTGTGCTGTCATGTCCCAGTGAACCAATCCACTACTGAAAAGATCCTCTCATAGGTGGGGCCCTTATTAAATCATAGCCCTTTATGAACAGCTACCCTAATTTAGCATCTCTGCAAGGACATAACTGCCCATTTACCATGATGAATTGAGATCCACAATATTGTCACGATCAGAGGCAATTTAGTCATTGATCATTTAAAATATTATTTTCTCTTTTTATGTTTTATTATAATGGAGAGAGAGAGAGGGAGGATACTGGATACGAAGGGAAACTGGTAAAAACAGTTGGTCCATTCTCATACAAACCGCCACGTGTCGCAAAAACAGAGGGTTTGTCTAAGAATCATACAAAGTGGTGGTCCTCAGCCATTTCCCAAAATAATTAACGAGGAAATGATTAAATATTAAAAATGTAAAGTCATCTTTTTTTGACTGCACAAGTCAAACGAGTCAAATAAATAAATATATTCACCCAGGAAATAGCAACTCAGGGGTCAACTCAACTGATTTACAGCACGACTCAGCGAGTCACAACTCGAAAACTCGTGTCCTGCAACAGTTTGTCATCTCCAATGCAATCAGGGAGGTGGGAATCAGATATCTTAGTCAGAAGAAACAACACAAAGACGTGGTAATCAGGGTCTTGCACTTTTAAAGTTTAAAACTTCAAAGGACAAGCATGTTTTTCTAAATTTGGAAAGGAGAGAGACACAGCAAACGCCAGATTCCTTTTGCTTTGGTTGTATGTTTTCTTCCTTCCTTCTCTCTTTCCTCTCAGACATTGAAACAGCCAACCAGGAGCAAACCCTAATCCATTAAACAATGAATATAATATTTTGGAGAAATAACGGCCTTAAAAAGCAATCAATACAGGGTGTGTTGCCGCTGGCTCTTCCTGCTCCATTGCAATGATGCAGTGTGGAGGAACATTGTTTAAGTGAGTTTTGTTTATGGGTTTCCTTTCAGCCTTTCAGGTAGAACAGATTTGCATGAAGAATGAAATCAAACATGCCCAACAAAGATGGGTTTTTGTTTCTTTATTTGGATAAACGAAGCAAGATAGAATTATAGTTGAAGCAGAAGAAGAAGGATATATGTTAATATCAAGCTCTGCAGACACTAGGATAAGTGTGTTGAGGTTTTGAAGACCACAAGAACAAACAGCTATATAGAATAGCCAAATTAAGTAGACCCAACTTTCTGCTCAGGGATTCAAACAGTGACATGGGAAAAAAAATATGAAAAGCAACCTAGTTAGAGGAAGATCAGAGGAGGTTGTTTCATGAGAAGGGAAGACAGAAATCAGAAAGGAAGAACAAGAAGAAATCTAGCAGATATGAAATATGAAACGAAAAGAAAAGAAAGAAAAGAGGAGCTACTGGGTTTTTTGTTGTTGTTTTCTCTTTCCCATACAAACAAAGAATTATTACTACACGAACAAATATCTATACAAATGTCTATCTCTATGTCTATCTGTTCTCCATTGGTCCCTTTGGACCAAACATATAAGATTTCAAACTCACATCAAATCTATGAGGGGAAAACCAAAAAGCCAAGAGAAAAAATTAAATTAAAAAAAGCAAAAGGAGATGTTGGAAACTGGGGAATGGAATGTCTGCTTGGATCATCGACTGGATTTAAAGCACTCAACTCAATTCAAACCGAACTCCTGCATCTCAACAACAAAACCAACAATCTTGATTGCCTGCTATGAAAGAGAAAAAAAGGAAATGAAGGAGGAGAGAGAGAGAGAGGGAGTGAGAAGGAGATGACTGTTAAAAACCTCATGATCAACAGTCAAGATATTGGAGAGAGGAAGATAGGAACGAGAGCAACTACCTTGGGTTTATTATTGAGAACTGTTTGGGTTTTCATCTCCACTGTCAGTCCCTTGAGGTTGTTGGGGATGGACTTGTTGGTGATGATCCATTGACTGATGCTGCTCTGAGTTCATACTCAGTCCACCACCTCCTCTATTGTAGGCATTAAGAGCTGCTAACATGCCCAGGTTAGTCTCGGAGACACCAAGGCCGAGATGCTGAGAAGCGCCGGCAGCTGAAGGTTGTTGCAATAGCATTGACCCAAGCGGGAGCGCACCCACTCGTCCGCCCTGGAATTCTATCCCACCGGAAAGGTTAATTCTAGGCATGAAATGTAGAGGCGCTTGGAGGGTGTTCCCGCTTGCAGTCGGTATTGTTGTTGCCCGATACTGTCCTCCCGCTGCAGGGAAAGTCCACAGCGAGGGTTCTGAAGGCCCAGGGCCAACACCAGCCGCGGCAACCCCTGTTGGGACGGTAGAGCCGGCTGTAACAGGTAGCATCCAGAATGCACCGCCGGCGCTACTTGGTGCCGGTGCCATTGCCCACATTGCCGTTGCAGGCATCATGTTTGAAGGCCGAATTAGGCCAGCTGCAGCTGCTGCTGCAGCAGATGCAACGCTCCCACCACCGGGTTCTCCAGTTCTCAAGGGTTTACTAGCTGAAGGAGAAGAGGCATCACCGGCTTCCTGCTGCGGTTGTGATTCTTCCTTGAAGAGATCTTCTCTGAAGCGTTTCCTCGAATAGTTATCACCAGCGTCTCCACCTGAGCCACCGCCGGCACCACTACCACCACCAGGCAATGCTTCTCCAATCTGATCTGCAGTTAAAAGATGGGAATGATGCGGATGGTGGAACCCTAGCATAGCAGTATGCGAGATCCCCGAGTCACCACCACCGAGCAGCCTCCGAGCGGGTTCACCCGACTCGTCATAGTGATGAGGGTGGTGGGCAAGTGCTAAAGCACCATGAAAAGAATGAGGAGCAGACTTCGACGCCGGGGCGGAAAGGCTCGAGCCGCTGCTCCGAAGAGACACGTTGAGGGTCGAGAAATTGGCAGGGATAGTACCGGTTCCTGTAGCAGCAATTATCGCAGGCTCCGCTTGCTGAAGCAACCACTCGATGGTCTCACCGTCCGACTTGTGACCCAATTCTCTCGTCAACTGAAAAACCCTAGCCGCGCAAGTCGCCGGCATACGGATGCGCCGCCCTCGACCGTCGACCTTCGTGTGCCTATCTTTGGACGACCGTTTCGTCGTGGTCGTCGTCGTCGTCGCAATTGTCAGTTGTTGCTGCTGCTTCTTGGAAGGATCCACGAGCTGCCCAGATCGAGAAGCGTCGGACTTGGTGGAGATAGCGAGAGAAGCATCCACTAGTTGGGGCGGAGTGGTGGTAGTACTGGTAGTACTAGTAGAGTTAGGCGAGCTTCCACCACCAGCTCCACCTCCTCCACTCCCAGCTCCAGCTTGGATAGAGATGGAGCCCATGAATGGGCCTGGACCGGGGCCGGGGCCGGGACCTGGTCCTGATCGGCTCTCGAAAGGGACTAGTTGCAAAGGAGAAGACTGTTGTTGTTGCTGCTGCTGCTGCTGTTGTTTACTGCCTTGAGACTGGGTTGTTGATTCCATCTCTTGCCTTCCTCAACAATTCTTCCTTGTGAACGCAGTTCTTCTTTTGCCCTCTTTCTGCCTTTGGCTGATTATTCTCCCCATCTCCCCATCTCATTATCTATCTGCCTTTTCTTCGAGAGAGAAAGGGAGAGAGCTACAAGGCTACAGAAGCTTTGGATTAATGAGCTGTTTTGGATTTTGGTCTGGACACGTGCAGGTGAGGAGCTAACTAGGTGTTCTTCTTGCTTCTGATTGATTGACTATTGTCTCTCCCCATCTCTCTCAGAGAGAGGAGAGAGAAACCAACTGGGTTTGGAGAGAGAGAGAGAAAGGAAAGTGTGAAGGTGGAGGTGGGTGAGGAGAGATGAAAGGGGGGGCGTAGGTTTACAAGCTACAAAGCTTTTTCTTTTCTGCTGTTTGTTTATTTTTCTTTTATTTCTGGGGTTGTTTTAATTTTTAGGTCCAACTGGTGGGGACTGGGAAAGTAGCAGTAGCCCACTCGTGGGGCCTCGTAAGGAATGTTAAATGGACTTTGATAAAACCAGGAAAAGAAAGAAAGGCAAAAAAGAAAAAGACTGAAAATTTAACCACTGAACAAGTCTTCTTACAGTTTTGCTTCTCTTTCCACCTTTTATCTCTTTTCCTCCTCTCTATCTCTCACAGGTCTCTTTCCCTCTTGTTGATAATGATGATGACGCTAATCAAGTCCAACCACCTCTCTCTCTCTCTCTTTCTCTCTTTCTCTCTCTCCTTCTCCCTCCTTCTTTCTCATCTCTCATTCATTGTGTGCAGTAGGATAGCAAAAGGAGACATCAGGTTTGCAGTTGAGGACAAAACAAAGTGCAGAAAACAAGCCCTTAATGTAGCTGTGCTTGTGCTGATCAATAATATAATGTTCTTGTGCTTCTGGGTATAATTCAAACTTATAAAATTCACCACCTACAGTCTACAGTACCACTTCTCTCTACTCCTTGCTTTTACAAAACCTCCTCTTTCCTTTCTTTCATGTAACTATTAACTCTTTCTCTCTCTCTCATCCTCTTACCTCCAAAACCCTAATAAAACTCTTTATATATATAGAGAGAGAGAGATGTTTGTTGAGGGTGAGAACTGAGAATGGCTATGGTAAATTTGGAGCTGGAAGGAGTTAAAGGCGACACCCAGACAGCACAGATAAGCGTCAGATAAGCATCTAATGCAGGAGGACAGCTCATCCCAACACAAACCTATCTTACTATTCTTTTTCCTTTTATAATTTAAAACAATAAAGAACAGTTCAATACTCATCAGCCAGTCAACTCCACCTTGCCCCACTTTCTCTCTCCATAGTT
This sequence comes from Nelumbo nucifera, assembly GCF_000365185.1. Next base: position 7,364,364 of record NW_010729090.1, read on the forward strand.
TTCTAGCAAATTAATACTAAAAAAAACCTCTTAATCAATTCAAAATCCCTCCCAATCCCAACCTACATCTTCTTCATCCCTATCACCTGAATATATTATTTAAAAAAAAAAGGTGGTTTTGGCCAATTCCCACCACCTCCTCCAGCCTCCAGCCATAACTGACCTCTCCCCCGAGTCACCTACCCTCCTCCTCTTGCCATATCCGCCAATGCTGAAGTTTCAACACGTCCAAGTTCCAATATTTTGCATTATTATTCCTGTTAATTTTATTTGAAATTCACTGCTGTGTGCTGTGTGCTGTCTGCTGGCCAAAGACAGTACAATTACTGTTCTTGCATCAGTCTCTTTGTTGGGTTCTCCATATTGGGATTCTTTGATAAAGACTCCTCCCATGCCCTTTTCCTCTTCAATCCCATCTCAACCAACAAAATTAATCAAATTCTCAAATCCACCAACAAAAGAGAAAACAAAACTCTGAATTACCCATTAAAAAACCTTACCAATGATTCAACTTTGGTTCTCACCTCTGTCCCCATTTACTTTCCTTTCACTTTCTCCCTCTTCTCATCATTCTCTCTTTTTATTTTTTTGATACTTAATAATAATAATAAAGGCTGCAATGAACCGGTCTTTACTGAAATCCTAGCTTCAGTTCTCTTAAACACAGAGAGAAAGAAGAGGAGAGAGATAGGAGAGAGAGAGTAAAAAATGTAGGGAAACAAAAGAAGAAAAAGTACTGAGAGGTGGGTGTCGTTTCTTTCTTACATGTACGTTGAAGGCATTATTTATGACTACAGTTTTAACAGGTTAGAAATGGAAAGTTATTGGGCAGCTCCTCCAATTTATGGCGGGAAGGGAGAGTGTACGGGTTGAATGGGGTTGGGGGTAAATATGGGTCAGGGGGAGGGTCAAAAATGGTAAACGAAAGGACGTCAGGTGGAAGTGGTGGAGAGTCTAGTGCTGGTGGTGGTGGGGTGAGGTAATGATTACGGGGAATTTAGTATCAGTTTTAGCACGCACATGCCAATCACGTGCTGCCCTGCTGCACAGATTTGGTAAGTTTGGAATTTTGGATTACAGCGGGAAATAAAAAAAACAAAACATGAACTTCTCTCCTCTCGGACTCAAATTCCACTGATCTGCCCTCCCTATCTTATGTGTGATTTTTACTATTTGGGGAAAGGATTTCCTGGACGGATCGTGTAGATTAGCACAGTGCTATGCAGCAATCCCTTCTTTTAGCCACGTGGAGGGACGGTGTATGCAGCCTGGACTCTTAGGCCATCTAAGAGATGAGTTTGAATTGCCGCGTGTATGATTCTGTCCATGTCAGCTCTATGCCCCACCCACATTGAAATGAAGAATCAAAAAATCTTGATTCAACAATGGACCCCACGTGAGTGACTGGAGGATTTGTCTTTTATCTCGTTTGATTGGCATTTACTTGAAGCCCGTAGCCCACTTTGGTTTATGTCACATATGTGGAGGTTCCAATTCTACTATTTGTTTGCTTCATGGTTTTCAAAATCCGACCAGACCGGACGGTCGGACCTGTTCTGCTTTACCCTAAAATCAGTTTTGGTCAAAAATCATTGATTTGGTCAGTGAATTACTGATTCGAACAGTTGAATTATTGAACCATCGATTTGGACATCAATTTTTTTTTATTTTTTAAGTTAGGACAGGTTATCTATTTGAACCGGACAATCCAACTGTTTGACAAGGAACTGGTCCCTAGAATGGTTCCCCGTCTCGTTCAATTTTAAAAACCTTGGTTTGTTTTACCAAATACAATTCTGATGGTGTTTGGTTCTCTAGCCGTTTATTTGAAAAACGGTGTCAAGTTGTCGTCATGTAAGTGAAAGAATGGTAGGATCCATCTAATGGACGCCATAAAGGTTGCGGAATGGGTGGGGCGAATTTCAAAAAATTTCCTACCTTCTCCCAACTGGGAATCATATTCCCTGAATTTAGAATACAATATTCAAGGATCTACTTGAACCCTAATCAAACCAGATCTGTACCAAAAGATAAATGGGAGGATT
>NW_010729090.1:7375911-7423430 GCF_000365185.1 Nelumbo nucifera
TACACAGAATTAAACCAAACAACATGAATCAAACATGCACTTTATTTATTTCCACTAAATAACAAAAGTACATCAAAATGATTGAAGCTAAGGGCATACAAAACTGTCTAACAGTAAGTATTGGGAGAAATATCATTATTTGGTAAGACTGTTTATTAAATAAATATTTTCTTGGTTTGTGTGAGAGCTAGGGGTGGCCACGAGCCAAGCTTTTCACGAGCTACTCAAGCTTGGCTCGTGAAAAGCTCAGCTCCGCTCGGTTTCAATCGAGCTTCAAGCTGAGCTCAAGACCAATTTACAAATTCGTTTATTAATCAAGCCAAGCTCGAATAACTACATAATAATAATAATAATAATAATAATAATAATAATAATAATAATAATAATAATAATAATAATAATAATAATAATTTATATAAAATAATATATAATAAAAATATTATAGATATAATGTTTTTATTTTTATATATAATAATAACTAATTATTATAAATCTTAATTTTTTAAATATCAAATAAAAATATTTTTATATATAATAATTTTTATTTTTATAAAACATTTTTCTCAAACCGAGCTTGAGCCAAGCCAAACTCAACCTTACGAGCTTTTGACTCGAGTTGAGCTTGAGCCTCGTACTACTTTGACAAACCGAGCTCGAATATCGGCTCGCCTCAAATCCACCCCTAGTGAGAGCTAAATGTGGGAGAGAAGCATCATTTTTTATGTTTCCCCCAATACCCAATTGTTTATTTATGTTGTGCTTATGTGAATGGTGTCTAACCGTCAAACAACACTAAATAAAAAAGTACAAAACATTTATGACCCATCTTCTCGATTTTTAAGATAAAAAGGTACAAAATGGTTATTAAAATAAATGTATCAGTTGTTTGAACCAATGGCTGTTGTAAGATTTGGATCGGACCAGATGGTTGGGTCGCAAAAATTGAGAACCATTGATCTTTTCAAGTCCTCATTAAGGCTGTGTTTGGTTTGAAAGAAAAGAAGGGAAGGAAAAACAAAGAAAGGAAAAACTTTTCTATTCCTCTTCTTTTCCTTCTCCCTCCCTCCCTTTCCTTTCTTTTCCCTTCCTTTCTTTTCTTTCAAAACCCAATACAGCCTAAATGATGGTTTTCACAAGTTGCATGGGGTAACCATCTAGCTAACTGCTAAAACCGTGACCCATGAGCATTCCAGCTTTTAGCCTGGTCCAAGCCTTACAACATTAGGTATATAGTGTAGTGTTTTCAAATTTCAACCCATGGTCAAACCAATTAGTCAATCAACCATCTAGCCAAAATTCTGGGTCTTACTACCAAACAGCTTTCAGTGGGTCAGTAGTCAAATGTTAATTCTATTTTTCTGATTTTATTTTTAGCCATTTTCATTGTTAATAAAATAATTTTCATTTATCGAGCTCATTTTTGTCTCACATGATGAACAATACATATTATACTAGCCACACACCCAATTCTTTTATAAATCTTTTTCTTATTTTTCTCTACTTTTATATATTTATTATTTCACCTGATCATTGGGTCATTGGTCAAATATTAGTTCTCTTTTTCTTCTTTTATTTTTAGCCATTTTCATCATTAATAAAATAATTCTCATTTATCAAACTTAATTTTATCTAACATAATGAATATACACTACTAAAAGTATATCTATTTTTTATAATATTTTTTTATTTTCTTTTACTCTTATACTTTTATTATTTAATTATGACATCATGAATTAATCTGAGACAACTAAACATTAATTTTTCAATTGAATATTATAAATCGGTTATTAAAAACACTGACAGAGAATTGATATTATCTTCTTCTTCTTCATGATCGCCATCATGAGGGGGTCAGATAAATGTTAAAGGTAAAAAACCATTATCCCATATCGGTCCAAGCTATATCCAGGGTCTTGGGACTTGGGAGGGTTGGACTGAACAAGACTCTAACCTACAGCTTTTTTTAACTTTTTTTTTTCTCTCTCTCTCTCTTTCAAAATGCCACTCTCAAAGTTAACTCATGCTCTCACGTTATTGTCAGCCCCTCATAATGTACCATTGCACCAAGCAAAGAGCCATAAGCAGTTAACTTAAAAGTAGAAAAGGTAAAAATCTTCAATGCATGGATAAAACATGGGATTGACCAAGTTATTTGATATAAAGGCAAGGTTGGTCAGTTTTGGTGTGGCAGATTACACTCAGTCAACAATTTAATAAGTTCCATGTAAAGTGTAAGCTTGTCCTTTCAGAGTACTCAAGAATTCAAGAAATTGAACCCCTACATATATAAATTCTAAAATACCAAATTTTTATTAGCATAATCATCTCCCTTCATATAGTATATATGGAAATAAATGTTTGTTGTGCTTTCTATCTTTTCTTCTGTAAATAACAAAAGCAATTATGGAGCATTTATTTATTGATAGTTTCTTTCCTACCCACGACGACTCTACTCACATAAGGTTGCAGTCATGGATGAAAAACATCTCATGTTCTTACATATTATTATGTAGGGGGAGATGTTTCCGATCCTCAGAGGTAGTGTTTTGTGGGTAGGTATGGATAGAATTCTTGTGGGTAGGAGATCCAGAGTCAGAAAAAATCAGAAAACGGGTAATGGGCAGATTTTAAATTCCCAAAATAAAATTTTCTTTGAACTCTCCTAATTTTTGTTGTAATAGTTACTAGAAGTCTAGAACAGCTTAGATTAGTGCTATTTAACCTATTATAGTATTCCAAAACAGACCATGCACTGTATCATTTAAGGTATAAAAAATCTTTCATAATTATATGATTGATCACTCTTCATGAATTTGGGGCATTACCTTGGTTTTTTTATATACCTTATTGGCTATTCTAATATTATTTTATATTTATTGGCATTACAGAACTTATTGGTCATACTATAGAATTTACCAAAACTAAATAGGAGTAGAGATCTTATTGTTGATAAACCATTACTAATAATAATAGAATTAATTTTCTTGTATTTAAATCTTATAAGATCACTCCAATGTGATAAATTATGAATATAAAGTATGGGTCATTACCCAATGTTTGGACTCATCAATAAATTACACCCAGCAATAGTACTATATTACTACTTACTAGTAGTGCACATACATATGTTTGTACTGTCTTATAATTATGTTTTTTTTTTTTAATTTAGCAATGTTGTTATCTTTGTTTGATTAATTTTTACCTCTTATGGCTTTGACCACTTTTCTCAGTCTGAGAAATCAGAACTCTCAAAAAGGTTTATCATATTTTCTCTTCCTTCACTCTTTACATTAAAAAAGAGGAAACCCCTTTTTAATTTTCTATATCATCTCAAACCTTTTATATTTATTCTTTATAGATGATTATTAAGAATATACAAGATCAAGCACAACACAATAAGCAAGCACCTTCCCACTTGTCATGCCATGTCATGTCTTGCTTTGTATAGTTTGGATGTGTGCTTTATGATATTGTATTTTATTTCATTTTCTACATCTATAATGTCCTAATTGTTGGATTTTTTCACAACTTTTTATCCATTATTTTGTTTATTTTTTTATCAATACAAGAAACTTTATTGTTGTCATATGGACATACATGTGAGATTATTTTGACAAAGCCTCTTCTTTAAAGAGATATTGTCTAAGTCCTAGTGGGAATTTTTAATATTTAAAGGTATGACTTATTTTTATTCTCCTGCTAATCTATTTATATAAACCCAATGTAGACAACAGTTGCTTCAATTAAGATTAGCAAGTGGACAACTCCATAGTGCAGCACTTCTACCCTAAAAATCAATCACCTTTTACATTTTAAACCAATGGATGTGTCCAAGAGAGACAATACAATTTAAGTTCATTAACTTCTTATGCCATACTTCAATCAAATCTTAACATCGGTGCCACTATTTATGATTATAATATTGATGATGAATGGAGTAATGGTTATGATCAAAAATTTTGATGATAACGATGCATATGGCACTGAACAGAATGGAATGGAATATGGTGAAACAGAATTCATGTAGCCAATCCCATAGAGGCTTATGATTATGATGATCATGATATAAGCAAAAAGGTTTTCTATTTTATTGCCATGCACACATACTACATCTTATCTTATTCATTTTTCAAGCTTTATGTTTCTTTTGAAGTTGAAAGGGAATTTTTTTTCTTTCTTTCCTCATGCTTCTACCATTTTATCAAAGTAGTGAATGTTAGAGCATTCTATTTGTTTTATTATGTAATTTTCACATCTTACTTTATCCTTTAATTAATTGATATTTGTCATTCTTTGTGAGGAAAAAATTTATTTATCTTATCTCCTTGAATATATTAGTGTTGAAGAACTAATAAAAGCGTGTCCTGTAAATGATTTATATTCAAATATCATAATCAATGCAGCAAATTTCCAAAATAGTGCTTTGTTTTCACTTAGGCTATGTTTGGTTTAAAGGAAAAAGTAGGGAAAGGAAGGAAAACCTTTACAAACTTTGTATGGGTTTCCCTGCCTTTTTTCTTTCCATTCCCTATTTTTTCCTTCAAACCAAACACAGCCTTAGGGGATGTTCCACAACAAGAATGTTTTTGTTTTTGCTTGCTCTGGAAAATTGCCAAATCAGCAAAACAATAAAATTGAAACACATTTGTTTTGTGAAGCAAGAACAAGTTTGGCTGTGTTTTCAAAAAACGACCCATGTGTCAAAATAATGGTTTTTAAAATAAAATAAAATTTTGGATAAAGATATTATATTATTTAGGAAGCATGATATTAAATCACTAGATCAAAACATGTTCTTTAAACCAGAAATTCAAGAATATGTTTTTCGGTTCAGCTTTTGGAACAAAAAACGTATATAACATGTTTTTCCGTTAAAAAAAAACAATTATTTGTTTTGAAACTAGATTATTTTGAATCTTTTGATTTGCTTTCAGAACTCACAAGAGAAATAATTCACATTAGGCTGTGTTTGGTTTGAAAGAAAAGGTAGGGTATGTAAGGCAAAGATAGGTAAACCTGTACAAACCTTGTATAAATTTCCCTACCTTTTCTTTTAAACCAAACACAGCCTTAGAGAACCTGCCTCCCTCCCCCCTAAAGTGTCTTTTCTTTAAGCTTGTTTCTTATTAGGTTTTTGTTTAGTAAAATTTCCTTGTTGATTACTTGTAAAAGATTAAAAATTAGATGAAATTTTGATAATTAAAACTAATTTTAAAGCACCTATTAATATTTTACATGGTTTTTAAAACCAAACCGGTCTGGGGTCCTGTTACCGGTTCGAACGGTCCGATTGTTCGACCTAAACGGCCGGCCCGTTCTGATAAAAAAAATAAAAAAAAATTAAAAATTGGAAAACAGTCAAAACCGTTTGAATGATTAACCGGCCAATTCAGCGGTTTACTGACCAAAATCAACAGTTTTGGAGGAAAACAAAACCGATTAAGTGACCGGTTCCCGATTTTTTCGGTTCGACCATCCGGTCTGGTCCAATTTTGAAAATAGTGATATTTTAGGTGCTTACAAGTACATTCACTTGTATAGGCACAATATGTTGGAAGAATGACAAAAATATTAAGGACGAATTATTTCATCTACTTTAAACCATGTCTCTCAAATCCTCTTTTTTTTCTCTCATATTTCTCATCTTTATTCTTTCATTGCTTTGACATATATATGGTAGGTTAGGTCAGTCCTGAAATATGAAAAATATTGGGCGGAATAATTTGCCAAAATTTCATAGTTTTAGGCATTTATTTCACAAAAAAAGGATGTAGTATTAAAATAACAAAAAACAATAATGTAAATATTCTAAATTAATATAATAGTTTAAATTTATTGAAAAAATCAGCTTCGTTCCAAAATTTCAAACTAAAATCATCATAAACCAATCATCCAAATATGACTGAAGCTTCCAAAATTTAAAATCTTGATTTGCAATATTTAATTTTTCCGCTACAATTTAAATACTTAGGCACTACCAACATTATAAGTTTTTCTTCAACTATATTTCTGCGTAAATTGCTGAAACCTCCCCTGAAGTTTGACCATTGCTGAAACTTCCCTTGAAGTTTAGTAATTGCAATCATCTCTCTTGAACTTTCAAATACAGTTGCAAATAGACCCCCTCTGATAGAATCTTCTAAAAAAAGGCATGAAAATGTCCAAAATACTTATGCAGTTACTATTGAGGCTGGTTTCTATGGGAAAGAAACAATACAAATTATATGAGCAACAAAAACAAAGAGAATTTAAAGTTGCAGCCTTACCTTTGGATGATTGATATGAAGGGTAAATTTTGGAAAATAAATCAATTTCAAAAAAGAGATTCGAAGGGTTTGGGGTAGTGATTCATATGAGGAGAAATTTGAAAAACAAACATTTTTGTTAAGGCTCAGTTTTGAAGGAGTACAAATACAAATATATAGAGTGCAAAACCTTGTATTTTGTACTATTTTATATGTATTTGTGATGTACATATTTGTATTCAACACAAATACATACAAAATAGTACAAAATAAAAGGTTTTGCACTCTACATATTTGTATTTATACTCCTTCCAAACTGAGACAAAAAGTAATTGCATGGGTATTTTAGACATTTCATGCCTTTTTTTAGAAAATTCTAACGGTCTACTCACAATTTTGTTAGAAATCTCAGAAAAGGTGATTGCAATTACCAAACTTCAGGGGAAGTTTGAACAACAACTAAAAACTTCAGGGGAGGCTTCAACAATTTACCCTTAATTTAATTATATCATATGTTTTAGTAATAGAAATGGTCCATGCATGATATAGACGACTCATGGCCTACATTCAACATTTTTCAATGTAAAAGAACAAGAACCTCAGCTTTGAAATCTTGCCCTCTAGTATTATAGCATTATTACGATGGAGGGCTAATCCTCTTCAAACTTGACTCTCCATTAACAATATGCACTTTATTTTTCTAGTCATTTGAATACAAAGTGCAGCAAATTTGGAAACCATTTGTGCCTAGAACAATGTTGAATATATATGCGATTGTAAAGAAATGATCTCTCAAGTATCAGCCTTTCTCTAAGCCTGAATATTTGACTTGAACCTCTGGCCATATGAACAGATTAAACTACAGGGTAGTGTTAGTGCACGTATGCTAGGTGCATTCTTGTGTAATGCAGTCTTATTTAAAATTTCTGAGACAAAAATTCAAACATACATTTAATATTTAAAATAGGGTAGATTATAGATAGGTACTCTGTACTTTGGGGGGCAGTGACAGATAGGTATCCTAAACTTTCAATTGCAACATTTGGGTACCCTGAACTCTTGAAAATAGACACTTAGGTCCATCCGTTAGTATTCCATCAGTTAAACATAACATAATGTCAAAAATATCCTTCTTGTGTATTTTTTAGATCATTCTATGAACTAAAATCATCATCAGAGAATGTCGTCATCAGAAAATTTGAATATGTTATTTGTTGTCTATGTGAGAACGTCGTCATGGGGAATGAATTCTCGAAAATAGACATTTGGGTCCATCCGTTAGTATTCCTTCAGTTAAAGATTACATAATGTCAAAAATATATTTTTGAGATAAATTCTATGGAGTAAAACCATCACTAGAGAATGTCATCGTCAGAAAATTTGAATATGTTATTTACTGTCTATGTGAGAACATCATCATGGGGAGGCGTTCAATTGCCTGAGAATGCTCTCAGAAATACACAAGAAGGGTATGATGAAAGTAATAGTGAGATCTTTCATTATTTTTTAGGTTTTGAGGTTTTTAAATATAAATAAAATAGTTTTAATTGAATAAAAAAAGAAAGAATCATTTTTCCAAATTTCTGGTCGGGCTCCAAGCTTTGGGCTTTATATGAGGGTCAAGTTGGACTCAAGACCGAGGCCCGATGACCGGGCTTTACTCGGGCTCAGGCCTGAGCATATTCTATTAATATAGAGGTAAAGTCTAACCCAAACCCAGCCTAACCTGGCCTATGAACAGGTTTAGTTGACTGCTTCTAGCTACTTAAAATTATTTTCAAGACATTTTATTCATGGTATACAATATATCAAAATCATTTTTTAGTTTAAATAGTCCCGATTGGATTAGGGACTTAACTGAATCTGATGAATAATATTTGATTTGATTCAATCGATTTGCAACCCATCTGAAAATGGATTGGGCAGGATGAAACTTGGGTGGGCTCGTTGGCCTTTTCTCATAATTTGAATGGACCTGGCCCAAAGGTTCAAGCCTGAAGCAGTGTAAATTGTTAATCTGAACCAACCCGAATTGCACTCCTTGGGCTGGTTTGTCATTCTTAAACCCATCATGAGTCCCAATTAACTGACCTGATGGCTGTATTAGGGGTTATATAACCAATAATAACACCACGCATCAGCTATAAAGTGTATATGCCCCACAACCTCTCTCTCTCTCTCTCTTTGGTTAACACATCCTCGAATACAGTTATCAAGTTTAGCAACGTTTTAAAAAATGATCCGAAATTGGAATCGTTCTGATCATTGGTTTCTAGGTCAATGGTCCAACTGTCCAGTTTGAATGGACGATCTGTTCTGACAAATAAATTTAAAAATAAAAGCGATCAAAACCATTGAATGGATCAACGGATCGACAATTCAACAGCCTAGGTCAATGAATTATTAACTTTTTCAACAGTTTTTGGCCAAAAATCGAATTTGAAATAAAACAAAACTAATTTACCTAAAAAGTTCCCAAACCAACAGCGATTCGAAAGCCTTCAAGTTCAGTTAACCCTTGCTCTCTTAAAATGTATATTTATTTATATATTGAGATGAATATGTATCGTCTGCAGTTTTACTTGTACTAGGCTACTAGCTATTGCACAAATCATGATGCACCATGTCGTCAACTTCATATGCGTGGGTTTCACATATCAGGCTTTTTGAAGGAACAATAAATATTAGCTTTTAGCCTTTGTAGATATTCAATATAATAGTATATCGTTTAATCAATTTTTTTAAGCTTTTGCTTTTCAGCTTTAAAGAACTAAACCGGAAATAAAAGCAGAAAGGGGAGAGGTTCACACAGTAAACCAGTAGCCCTTTGTATAGCCCACTAGCTAAACAAAAATGTTAAGGAGTATCTAACTCTCTAATGCCCTTTCACTTAATTAACTCCCAAAATTATTAAAAAAAAAAAGAAGAAGAAATTATTTATTTTTTTCATAAAAACCCTATAATAGACCCAAAGCCTCTTACTCTTTTTCTCCAAACCCTATCTATTCTCTATCTCATTTTGTTTTTGCCAAGAAAACAGACCATAGGAAAAATAAGTCAATTACGTACTACTTACAAGATTTGGGAGTTACCACAAAGCCTATAACCAACGGATATGGAAGTCCTTCCACCTGTAATATCATTTATGCATTTCTAACTTTCTACAGTGATATTTGTGTTGTTTATGTTGCAAATCTATATAATGTAATTGACTTAACATAATTTTTTCATTACCATAAACCAGAAAAATATAGCATGGCAAAAATGAACACAAATAATAAAGAAATGGATTAATGATAATAACTCAATATACATTGAAAACAGGTCATGGGTCCAAATTTTATAATTTGCATTTTGAAAGAAACTATACAGTTTTAAGCGGCTTTTTACATAGTTCGATTTCTAGGGTACATCCGATTTGGATATAGCTCCAGGTTACAGTTCAATAGTTTGATCTGTCAGTCCAGTGTCTGGTCCAATTTCCTAAAATCCTAATTGGCTAAAAATACCCTCATTTTCTACATTGGCTACAAATACCCCCTGCACTTTCATTTTACAACAAATACTCCCTGGCTGTTATGTCAGATAATGGAATGCATCAAATTACAAAAATGTCCACCTTATGTTTTTCTCGTCCATTTCTCTTAAACCTTAATTGACTAAAAATACCTCCACTTTCTCCAAACAAAACTAGCTAAAATAACAAGAATCATTTCACTGGCATAGAAAAAAAGTTTTTTAATTTTTTTATTCTTTCAATCACATGAATGTCTCATCATCTTAAAACCAAGGGATGGCTTGTTGGTGTGTTAGTTGGTTTGTTCTAGCATTGACGCGGAATCAAATCCCGCAACCAGTACTTACTTTGGGGAAAAAGGGGTACGGGGGAGTGCATAGCACCGAATACCAAAAACAATTATCCACTCGGGGTTGGGCTGGGTTGTGGGCTAACTTTAAAACTCAACCAGACCCAGATTGTCCCGGTTCCACCCTTTCATAGAGATAGGATTAGCTGATTGTAATAGCTGCCAGGGGTGTTCACAGTTCAGTTAATCAAATCATGGGTATTTTTTTAACCGAATTGAATTGATCGGATTTTTAAAAAATCTGAACCGAAACCAAATGGATGAAACCAGTTAACCATACTATGGTTTTTCGGTTTTTTATGCAATAACTTTCCACTCAAAAATTACAAAAAGAAAAAGGAAAAAAACTTCCCTTGATCAAAATCAATTTACATGTTAAAATAAATAAATAAACCTGTATGGCTATATCAATTTAAATCATAAATAAAGAAGAAACAAACCTGTAATACAGAAGCTTGGATTGAATTTTTGGTTTGGGGATTTAACAAACACTCTTGGAATAGTTCAATGAATTCAAATCCTAACCATCTCCATCTGTAGTAAGTAGTAAGCAATAATATACTAGCATTTAAATTTAATTTTATGACTTTAAATCTGAACCACTAAGGGGGTGTCGGTACTGAGAAATTTGGTGTAGATGGTGCAGCTAATAAAATGAAAAGCTGAAGTTAATAAAATACTCTAGGCGCCTCCTCTCTCTGGAAAAAAATAAATAAATAAATTCTCCCTTTGGCTGATGATCTTAAAAAAAATTACTAAGAAAAATTTCAGATCGGGGCATGAGTAAAGATCTAAGTTGCACTTTCTAGTTTCTTGGGCCTACTGGACCAAGAAATGCACCACCAAATGACTGATCTGAATTGGGATCTAGAGAGCTGGTGGATGAGGTTTATTGACGTAAAAATGAACAAAAAATACCACAAACCCTCTGCTGGTATCTTTGAAAGAATAGGAATGAAATAATCTTAAAAAACAAAAAACTATTTGATCAAGTACATTTCAAAAGTTCTTCCTTTGGAAGAATAATAATGGGATTCTTTGTTATGTTTTCATTTTTTTCATGATGTTTAATATTTTTGGAGGTGTTTGGTTTCATAGAGTTTTTTCAAAAATGGCAACCATAAAAAATAGCAGTGTTTTTTTGCAGGGTGCCATCTTTTACTCATCTAGTGAAAGCCAAGATAGGTGGAGCAGAATCTTAGTCCTACATAAACCTGTTTCTAACCATTTGTTTAACTTATCTAGTGAAAGCCAAGATGGAGCAGAACCTTAATCCATCAACAAACAAAAGCAGTTCAAGGACATGATTTAGGGTCAAAGTATTGTTCAATTTCTAAGTGTGAGTGTGTTCTTCAAGAGTTCAAGAGTTTCGTCAGAGTTTTCTATGGATATAGAGTTCAGCATAGAGTTCAATTTCTAAGTGTGAGTGTTTTCTACAGGTATAAAAAAGATAAAAATGTAAAGTTGCAAACAAAAAATTCAGGGTACTAAAGTGAAATTTTCTTTTTTTTTTTTACATTTCTCTATCAAATGCTCGAGTCAACCCATATTAACCAAAGAATTAAATCCAAGAGAACTACTCATCCGTTTTTTCATGACTGTCACATGGCATATATACAGGTCGGGGAAACCTGTACACCCAAAAATAAATTTTAAGATAAACACTGTTCTCACGACTGCACATAGCAGATACGCGTCAGGCCAACCCGATTACCCGAAAATAAATTATAAGAAAAACACTTTATTATGCATTATGCATTTATTTTCAAATGCATTTCGAGGTTTTTAAAAACGTCCATTTCGAGGTCTGTTTTTAAAAACCTTGGAAGTGTGTAACGCAAATGCAAGACCATGCTAGATCATGTACAACAGCACAAGATGGATACTGATTTAGTTGTGTAATTTTGATCCATTTTGGGCAACGAACCCGTTCATTATATAGATCAGGATTTCTCCAAACGATGCCATTCACAAGTCAGTCCAATTGACCTAGCTGGTAGATAGATAAAACGATTCCATCATTTCGTAGGATGTAAATTCAGCAATTAAACATACATATGCAGTTTCTTACTTCAGCCCAAGAGTTGTTTATTCGAACTGCTAAACCAAAGATCTACTGTTGCATAAATGGCATACGACAAGGCAGTATTCAAAATTAAGGGAATAAAAACAATCAAGAGGACAAAAAGGCATTTTCAGTGCCAAAGGATTGTTAAGCCTGAAACAGAGAAAACTGATACTAGAGTTTATAAAGTACTGTCTCTTTTATTACCACCAACAAACATAAGAAATCAAGCAGAGGCAGTCTTCTTTTGCTGGAAAATGACAGCATAAATTGGAACAGCCACACCGATACTGAATGCAGTGAACACGCCCAAAGTCATCTTCAATTTCTGATGTTTCATCCTGTCCAAGTTATACATGTGTTTTGCATGAAGATAATATGCCTCATCATGACCATGGCCATGTCCTCCCCCCATCCTCTTCACCCCAGTTGAGTGAAAGCTTCTAACTGAGAAAATAGTTTATCGCTGTTCGTAAGTTCATATTTAGAATATATACAAGTATGAAAAACTATGGAAAAAAACATGTTACATTAATTCTAGGTAGGTGAATGCAGGTAACACGACATGGAATAAAACAGAAGGTGCTTGACTCAAAAGAACCAGTAAAACATGCAAAAACTGAACTCTTTTGTGACTCTATTTAAGAATAAATATCATTCTGAAGTTGATTAGAAGTGGGAGAAAAAAAGTTCCCGTTGAATCTGGTATGCTGTACTACTTCAGTACTAATTAGTATATCTTAACAGCTTATTTAGCTACAACAAACTATTGATTCAGAGTAACATTTCTAGTACATATGAAGCTATTGCTTCCTTGTGCTCCTCTCCTTTGCCTCAACCTTTTCATAGCAAGGAAGTTTGGTCCAAACTTGTCCCTCCTAAAGTTGGAGCCCTTTGTTGGGAAGTCTCCCTTGGGAAAATCAACACTTGGGATGTTTTGCAAAAAAGAAGACCTAGTCTCTGTATCTCTCCTAACTGGTGCACCCTTTGCAAAGCAAACGAGGAAAGTTGCTACCATTTACTAATCACTTGCCCTTTTGTTGTAGGCCTTTGGGAAAAGCTTTTTGATCTTTTTGGGAGCAGGTGGATAGAACCGGTGCAGATTTGCAATGTTTTTGATCTTACAACTTTCAGGTGGCCAAAGAGAAGAGGAACAATCTTTTTGATCCTACAACTTTCAGGTGGCCAAAGAGAAGAGGAAGAGTTTTGTGGAGGTGTGTGAGAACTGCTTTGGTGTGGACTGTGTGGGAGAAACGAAATGCTAGAATCTTTAATGACAAGGAGAGGGATTAAACTTGTGTGTTTGAAAGCATCTTATGTAGGGGCATAAGTTGAGTAAAATCCTTGGACCTGTTCTCCTCCTACACTTTTGATGACATAAGGAGAAATTGGGAACAACTGGCCAAAAGTTCTACAGTCAGAAGCAAGCCAGTGGTGGATTGGAAGTCTCCTGATGCAGGCGTCATTAAACTAAATTTTGATGGCAGTAGTTTGGGCAACCCAGGGCCTTCAGGAAAAGGGGGAGGTTTTAGAAACGAAGAAGGTCAGATTGTAGCTCTATTTTCTGGTCCTATAGGGTGGGGAGACTCAGTAAATGCATAACTCCAAGCTGTGTTACAAGGAGCAGAATATGCAAAAGAGTTGGCAGTGGAGCATTTAATGATTGAAGGTGATTCCAAATTGGTTGTTGGATGACTAAAAGAACCAAAGACGGCAGCCTGACCGTACAGGGGAAATTTGAGAAGATTTAAGTGGCTGACTTCAAATATTTCACTCACAGTTCAATGGGAAAGAAGATCGGCAAATGGGCTGGCAGACCTCCTAACTAAACAAGGAGTACATAGGAATCAGCTCTTTTGGGCTCAATTGTAAGCTTTATGATGTAGTTAGGAGGCTGCACCTCACGCCTCTTAGTGGGGAATTGTATGATGTATACTTAGGTCTTTAATCAATAAAATTATCATTTCCATTATCTATCAAAAAAAGAAAAGAAGTGGGACTCAGGCTGAAAACTCAAATTATAATCTCTTAAACTACATCCCTTGTATATCTATTTCTCTCATTGTTTTTACTCATGTTGAACCTTAAACCAATCTATAGCTTGTCCACGCACCCACACACCCATTATAGCCAGATCTGAAAGCTCAGATTCTCTAAGATACACTAATCAGTAGTACACTGTCCAACCTTACCTTTAACTAGATTTTGTGGCCCATCTGCATCGTTGACTGTATCAATGTCCACTGTCCAACCTTACCTTTTTTCCCAAATAAGACTTACAACCCTTTTTTCTTGAGAGGTAAAATGGAAATTGTTAAATAGAGGGAAAAATCCACCATGAATTTTGATATTGGAAGAGCATTGACCAATCAAAACCCCCGTGAATATTGATGAAACCACCTCATTAGTTACCATCAGTGCCAGAGGAATCCAATCTCCAAAGAAACTTACCCTTCTACTGAGTCCAATGTCCTGGCCAGGAGGACAACAGGTTTGTTAAAGTCCTCTGGCATAACCCACTGTCTATCTTATAGAAGTAGAAACTGTGACTAGATATCACATGAAAAACTGCAATATATATCAAGTTGGTTCGCTCCCCTGGCCACAAAGACGGCAGCAATTGTCAAACACCATTCCTGTAGAGATAATAACATGATCCACTGTAAGGAATGTTGTCCAATGTGTCGGTCCATATGAAGAAGGATACTTTGGATGAAGTGAGGATTTCAAGATCCACTTCCATGAAATATTGTCCAAATCTATAGCTTCCCATCTTCCCATAAAAGGACTAAACAAAAAAAAAAAAACAAAAAAAAGCCCAACCTCTCAACCATACACCATCTGCTTTCCTGCCTATTAGGCTGTATCTCAATTTTGACCAATTTCCTCCTGGATCAACAATAGGTCACCAGCCTCACAGTCTTGCAAATCATGCCAGAACCTCAAAGCCTATACCAACTGATAGCCAGCAATCTCAGAACTCTCCAAGTGGGCCTCCTTTTTCTTGTGCTATTGCAGACAGTCCAGGTAAACTTCCTACTTTGTTCAACAAACTCCAACCATTCTTACTCATTTCCACTAATAGCTCATACCTTCTACTGCAGCTCCACAATTTCATCTTAAACAACATAAACCTAGTTCCATAAACTCCTAACAGAAGATGTAAGATGAAAGGTTTTCAATAAGACGAGAAAACAGTGGATCACTATTTGAAACTCTTCATTCAACTTGCATCTATGTATGCATCAGAGATTTGGGGCTTGAGGCTAGGATTCATTGTTGTATTCCTACAGTACACCCTACCACGTTCACAAGGGATCTCTCTTTCTGAGCATCTCATATTCTGTATGATGCTCAGTGTTAATTACAACAGTTAGTAAATATATTAAAATATTTGAGGCAGTTACAAGAAAATTTGTTATCCACAGAAGAGGGATCGATTCAATTAATACACTTTTCTCCCTGAATACTATTTAATACATTAATCATTTAAATGCTGAAGTATGTTGCAAACGATAGAAAATCAAAAGATAATTCCTTAGTTCAAACTTCCATTCACCCACATGCATGCATGAATACACACAAAAAGACTGATTAGATAATGATTCTGATTTCATTAATCAAAACAATGATAAAATGATCTCATTTCTAAGTTGAAATTCAGGGGGCTTAGGAAAGAGCCTAAAAGCTTACATGTCATTGGAGGAGGCATATTGGCAAGCATAGTAGTAGAATTAGTGGTAAGCTTAGCAAATATTATTGATTCACTGTTGGTAAATTATCAAATGAGTGTTGAGAAAGTTGGTTCTATTGCTCAAGATGTATCTTGAAGGGAAGCAGTTATTGACTGATTTTCTACAGCCAGGATTAGAGTCCACTGACAGAGATATAAAATCCACATCACTGAACACCCCAACCATTGTTACAAACATTGTTTTAAAAGGCTTAAGCTTTGAGGTGTGAAGTGTATACCTTGAGGTGAGGCACACAGATTTTACCTCAAGGCTTAAGCCCTTGTCAGAATGGGGTGTATGCCTCAAGCCTCAATCTGTGAGGCATATTTAGTGATAAAGTAGCTTTGGTAAATATGGCCCAAATAAAAAGAGTAAAAATTGAAAAACCAATAGGACAAATCAAGTCCTATTAGTTCTCTTCTCTTAGAGTTTTAAGAGAGTTCAATGCAAAAAGGGCCAATCAAGTTATTAGCTTCTCTTGGATAAATCAAGTGGGATTTTTTTTCTTATTATTCTAAATCTAACATCACAAGCTTGTAATTTTTGCATATATCAAATCAACCGAGTTGTTTCCTTTCTTCTAAATTGTTGGGTGATCATAAATCTAATATCAATTATATGGATGATTCTTCATATGTTTCCTTTCTTCTAAATTGGCCATTTAAATAATTTGAAAACTTTGCATTATGAATCTTGAAATGTAAAATGTTTATAATTTTTAGTTGATTAGTTATTATATTATTTAACACTTAAAAGCTAGAAAGTGCTGCTTTTAAACTTCCATTTTATGGATATGTGTACCTGCTAGCATACTAACTTGATAATATGTTATTTTTATCACTTATGAACTTTAATTAATTTTTTTCTCAATTTTTTGAGGCTTATACTTCAAAACACCTTGAGGATTACGCCTAACCTTTTTGGGACATTACAGTTCACCTTTAGCTTTATAAAACCTTGGTTACAAATTTACCATCAACACAATCATCTTTTTTTATTGGTTTAAGAGGGGCATGTGGGAGCAATATTTATATCTTTTCTCTTTATTTTATATCATAGTCACAGTTCTGTCCCATACTTAATGATGCTGCCCCACACTCCTTAGGGGCAGAACAGCCATTTGAATTGTAACCTAAATCTATAATTAAGGTTGGCCGGCTCCCTCCCTCTTTCACTGAACACTTCAACCATGGTTACAAATTTATCATCAACACAAGCATCTTTTATTGGTTAAAAAGGCATGTGGAGAGAAGTATTTATGTCTTTTCCCTTTACTCTATAGCATAGAGTAACAATTTTGTCCAACATTTAATGATGCAGTCCCATAGAGTTTTACAGTTTTGCATTTGGGTTAGGTTGGAATGCTCCAACATGTTGCAACAAACCCGAGCTCAGTAATTGAGTGCTACAAGGATTTCCTAATTGAAGGAGATTCTAAGGTGGCTGTGGGCTGGTTAACAGACCTGAGCTCATTAATTTGGTGCTACAAGGATTTCCTAAAGAAAGCAAGCTGGTTAACAAGCAACATGAATGTTAGTTCACACGTTGGGTGAGAAGGTCAGCAAATCCTATGGCTGATAATTTGAAGAAACATCTGTACTGGGCAACCTTGTAATGTTTTGATTATAATGTACAGTGGTTTCTTACACTTTCTTTTACTATCAAGAGAGGTCACACCCCGTGCCTCTCTTTGGGATGCTGTAACTTTGCTTACATATTGATAATGAAATAACTTTTCAATTATCACATAAAAAACATGTTGCAACAAATTTACGGTCCGTTTGGTTCGCAGTTGGAATCAGAATCCCTTGGAATCAGAACTGGAATGATCTATTCCCATAGTCTGTTTGGTTCATACAGGAATTCAAATTGGAATTAGATTTAGCTGGAATGGGATTTCATTCAAGAGGGGGAGGTAGATCTGTGAAATGGGCCAGCACGGCACAGCTCGTGCAAAGTTTACATCAAGCATGCAACAAACCAACTGGCTTACCTACCTCATCATACAACAACAGCCCTTGACCTACACTAGAAATGTAGGCCCACAAAAAGGGTCCACTTAATTCACCACCCCTTATCTAGCAAGATGATCTGCTGAAGCACTGGCACATCTAGGCCATCTAAACAAGGTGTTCAGAGATTCAGACTGCTAGTTAGAATTAGAAACATAGCCTCCTATGTGTGTCCGAAAGTCCAAGGAACCTCCTTGCTCATCCACCTTATCACAACAAGGTGTTTAGACTGCCAATTAGAAATCTAGCCTCCTTAAGTATATGCCTGAAAGTCCAAGGAGCCTCCTTCCCCTTCAAAAAGAAGCATATAAAGATGCAAAGCATCATCACCACCTAGAGAAAACAGAGAGAGAGAGAGAGAGATGGTAACGGCTAATGGATAAAAGAGCCTTACATCACAAATATCTCTTGATGCCTTGGTGTTGGCACAGCCACAAAAGCATTAGAAGCCTGAGCTCATGATTGCTTGCATGGGAAATCCATTAAAAATCTAGGCCACCCTCAACCTAAATGATATAGGCTGCAAGGCAACTAAAATAATTCCTAGGAGCATGGCTTATATAAGTAGGAAACCCCAACTTATATTCTTATCATTTATCAGAAAGGTTTATGTCTATATTTACTTATGATAATAATTTCCTCTCCTGAATGGTTATTCATGACCTATGTTGGTCCAAAAGCAATCTAAGAAGCCATCTAAAAGGTAAGCAGTTTCTGCAACCAAGACGACATGGGTTGCAAGGTGCTCAACACCATAGTGTACCTTGGACGGTTGGACCTTGATGGATAAGCATCACAAGCCTAAACTCAATCTTTGATCAACTAGAAAAAAAATGACAAACAATTATGAACTTAAGCTAAATGATCTGAGTTGGAATTCGACAGGAAATATGGCTCTTCAGTCTTCATAGACCTTAAAGGAAGAACAGGGTTCATGAGCCAACAGAAAAATAGTTGGGTATGTTACAAGGCACTCAACACTATAGTGGTCCTTGGACCATGATGGGCAAGCATCACAATCCCAAACTCAACCATTCAACAACCAGAGAAAAATGGAAAATACTTATGACCTTAACTAAATGATCTGACTTGGAATTTGACAGGACATATGGCTCTTCATAAACCATAAAGGAAGAACGGGATTCATGTAGGATGTAGCCATCCAAAATAATTGGGTATTAACTTAAACTAGTAGTTTCTTCACATGAATTGCAAGCAACTACCTTGACTCTATTTGGTGCCACATCTGATAAAAAGCCACCCAAAAAAAACAGATTAAGAGATGAAGAAACAGGTTACAAAAAGTGCCTGAAAGCATGGCAACACCAAAATACCTTGGAGATTAAACATTGGAAGTGAATTCTATGCAAGCAAATTATTTCTTTTCCCCCTTAGGCTTTGATTAAGTACCTTAGTGGAAAGATCAATGTTTTGAATGGACAAGCCACTATCTCATTTCAGAGCAAATTAGATTTTGCATTTCGGCTTTGGTTGTTAAAAGTTGACTTCTAGAGTTCAGACTTGGATATTCACCAACCTAAAATTGCAATTGATGTTGGATTTCGCTGCAATTTCTATTTCACAGTCAAGTAGCATATTGCCATGTAGGAACCATGTCAAGTTTGGTGGAAAAATCCCTGGATGACATGTGTGAGAGAACGTCTTTGAGGACTACAACAGCCATTCAGTGCTAAGATTCCAGAGGTTAGACCATGCAGAGCCAGGACCAGTATTGGGTGATGGCCTTATTTGGTAACTAGTTGTCATCCGTCACAAGCAAGGATATACCAAGTTACAATGGAATTATCAACAAATAGATTTCTATGTTAACTAATTGTGATATTCAAAATATACATTAGAAATTAAAAGTATCCATCGCCACGACACATGTAAGAAAAGAACCATAGTTAATATAGAACATTAAATAGATACAGTTCTTTCTAGCTATCTACGGTAATGTATTAATAAATAAAGAAACCGTCAAGATTCAATTATATAAGTATATAACAAATTATTGTCCTAACTTGTTAATCCAGATTCAAGCAACCATCTTCACCTTGCATCACAAAATGAATTTGCACCTCTCTATAAGGCAGACGATCATTATGGGAAAATAAGAAATTAGAAAAGTCCCTAAGTGTATCAATAAGCAGTTGTTGAGTCTTGTTAGGAAAAAGAGAAGGCATCAATAACAGTAATGAGAGATTAAAGATCCAAAAACTAAAGCTTGCTTTCTGCGTTCAAATGGAATGAGAAAAAGAGGGTTGACCTGATCTTGAAACAATAGATTCAGAGGACATCAACACCTTCAGGCCGGATCTCAATCCATTGTTCAAAGCCATAGCTATTGACGAGAAAAAACCAGAGAACGGCGAAAGCTCCCTAACTCGGTTGTTCTTGTTCGCTCAATTGCTAGCTCCTTTAGCCCTAGCAATGAGTCCGTGAGTACTAAGCCTGGGATCTCTGCTTACCTTATGTAACGGAGACGCCACAGTTTCCGGCCCTTCTTGGTCAGACTCCGAAGCCCTTTGTTACACTTTAAACCCTGCGGTTTAATATATTTCCCTTTCTATCCCTCGTTCTCCTTCAACCGTTCAACCTACTAGGCTGCTACCTCCACGTTTCGTTCAACAATCAATTCAGATCCACAAGCTTAAACACTTTATTTCTTTTTTCACTTTAATTCATGTATTTTAATTTATTTCGCTTTTTATATAAATGTAGATTGTGGGTTTGATAGATTTAATTTATATTATTTTTTTAAGTATTTTGTAAATGATAAATACATTGTTATTTAATGTAAATTAAAATATTAATTAATAATTTATAAAATTTATAAGATACATGTGAAAAATTATAAATTTTAAGTGTTAAAATAATTATTCTATTTATATTTTTAGTTTTATAAGTTTCTTGAATTTACATATATATATGTATATATATATATATATATATGTGTGTGTGGATTTGATAAATTATTTATTCCATTGATTTATAAAATACTAATTTTGAATATTATTCTTTTTAATTTATAATTGGAGTTGTTGAACATAAGTATATACATTGTTTGTTTAGATTGTATGTAAATATTAATGTTAATGAAAATTAATTTATTTTATTTATTATCATGAAATAAAAGTGACTTAATGGTTAAGATGCTTGCACTTTTAATAAAAATTATATATACTGACTGATATGCCACTAAAACAATATGAGTTGAGAATAAAAATAGGGTATGGGGGAAAGAAGGCTTCTTTACTCAAAAAAAAAAAAAAAATCCACCCCTCCAACCACTCTAAATCTCTACTAAAAAACTTGCCCAAATTGTTAAATTGCATGTAGGTGAATTTTTCAACTTTTTTTTTCATTTAATCATTTTGATTTATTGTTTCTTTCTTGTTTAAATGCTTGAAAGTATTCTAATGTTAGCTTATCTACATTTTTCATGTCAAAAATCACAATTTTTTATGATATATGTAGATTTTAGATTTTTATAAGGAAAGTAAGAAAAAGTTAAAAATTAAAAAAATTGAAAATTTGTTTTTTTATTTGCATGTAAAGACTTAACATGTTTGAAACCTATGGATGATCTATCAAATCCATGTAAGATTTGAAAATTTCCATGTAATATTTTTGTATTTTTTGTAAATTTTGGATTTAAAAAATAAATATTAATTATTTATTTCTATTATTATTTGTCCATAATGGCTGAATGTATTGTAAATTATTGGTGGATATATCATATCCACAAATCATTTGTCATTTATTCTTCAAGTATGATTTTTTATTTTTTTTATTTTTAGAATTAAAAGTAAACATTAATTATTTATTTTTTGTTGTGATTTGTCCATAAGGATTGAATATAGTGTTAATATATGGTTGATCTATCATATCCATATATCATTTTTGCATTTATTCTTTAAATATGATTTTTTAATTATTTTGTAATTTTTAGAATTAAAAATAAATAATAATTAATTACATTTTGTTATGATATAGCCTTAAGGACTAAACATATTCTTAATATATAGTTGATCTATCATATCCATATATCATTTGATATTTATTCTTCAAATATGATTTTTTAGTATTTTATACTTTTTTAAATTAAAAAATAAATAATAATTAATTACATTTTTTATACATCACCTAAAAGGAAGAAGAATCAGATATTTTTATGAAAATCTGGTATTAGGGTAAATAATAATAGACTACATGCAAAATGCAATTTTTGTGGACAGATTATTAAAGGTGGTGGTATAATCCGTCTTAAACATTACTTAACTAAGGTATCCAAACATTTCAAATTATCTGAAATGCCTAAAGAAAATTTATAAGAAAATGAAAGAATATATCAAAGAACAATAAATATAAAAGAAACAAAAAAAATATTAGGAAGAACATTGAGGCCTAAAAAGGATAAGGAGGAGAAGAATAAAGAATAAGAAGAATGCCTCAATATGTTAACATTGATGATGATACAGAGCAAAAAACATTTAATATGGGTCTACATGCATTACAAGTCTCTTAGTTGGAACAAAAATAATTGTAAAGATTCTATAGCACTAAGCCCTAATTTAAAATATCAGAACATCAAGAGGGTGTTCTTTATTCCTAACACAGTTATCTAAGATAAAAAATAGTATATTTTGAGCAAAGAGTTGGAAAAAAGCATTTAACATATTAAGCCTTCTACATCTAAAAAAAATCTTCAAAACGTAACAATCATAGTATAGAAGAGATTGATAGGTATTTGTATAGATATAGAAATGCTAGACAAAAAAAAAATAATGTGTTATGATCAATGATATGGAAATGATGATATAAAATTTATTTAAAAGTTTTTCTATACAACCACATCTCTGTAAATGCAACATATCCATATTATAAAAGTATAGAGGGGCCTATACGTTCTGAGATTATGGAGGGTTTTTAGATAAATAGTTGAAGAGTTGAGAACTCATTTCAAAACATTCTTTTAAAAAGTTGAAACATATGAACTCACTATTATGTGTGATGGTTGGACATGACCAACTAAATTATCGACCATCAATTTTATAGTGTATTGCAATGGGTAAAGAATATTTTATAAATCTATTAATGCATCTAGTGAACGATATAATGCACATTGTTTGCTTAAGTTGATGATTACAATGGTTGATGAAGGTTGTGTAGAAAATGTTGTTCAAATTGTGAGTGATAACGAAAGTACTTGTAAAACAGCTCGCAAAATGTTAAAAAAAAAAGAAATACTTATATTAAACACCACGCGCATTTCATAACCTCAAATTAATGTTAAAAGATATCGCTCAAGTTTTTATTTTATTCAAAATCATTGAAAAGGAAAAACGATTACTAATTTCATTTATAATCACTCAATTATTCTCAGTTTGAGGAGTTGTTTTATAAATATGCTTTGATGACTAAACCTCTTATAAAAATACTTCAAATTTTTTATGATGAAAAATAACAATAAGAATTGTGTATGAGACAGTGTGCAGAATGAAAAAGATTATTGAAGAAAAATTTTCAAATTCAAATAAAAACATCATAAACATTATAAATAAGAGATGAAATACATAACTCATTCACCATTTGTATAAAGCATGTACTTTTTTTTGTATATTTATATCACAAATTTTTAATATTTTATGCTAATTATTAAATGAGCATTTAAGCTTCCAATTAATAATGTTGTTTTTTCTTAAATTTCAGCATATTATTTAAATCTAACATTTTCAATATGATTATTATCTTGCTATGGATGATGATTTATTATTACCTTTAAAAAGTGTCATTACAAAGTTGGAACCAGAAGAAATCAAATGTGTATTTGCCTTATAAGAATTAACCTAGGAAAATTAAAATTTTAATATATTATTAATTTTCTATCTTTTAATGTTAAATTATAAAGTTGTTAATTAATTAATTTGAATGAATATTATGCATTTTATATTTGTATTTAAAATCTTTTTTGTTTTTCAACTAAATGGCGGTTAATTTATGATCAAGATGCTCATTATCTCCGTAAAATAACAATAAAAATATTATTACAAATTATTTCTTCTAGTAGTTCTGAACGAAATTGAAGTACTTTCAGTTTTATTCATATAAAAGAAAGGAATCACCTATATTATAACACTTTAGAGAAATTAGTATATGTCCACTATAACATGAGAATGAGGATTAAATATCTCCTTAGAGATAAAATGCATCTAGAAGGTTACTTCAACCCAATTGATCTTGATAATATATATAATGAAAACTATCTAGTGATATTTTGGTTAGAAAATACTGAAAAAAAAAATGCAATGGTCTTAAATGAACTAATTAATCCTCTAACATCTAATCTCTATATTGTTAATTAAATGAAGATAAATATTGATGATTGTGTCAAAAAATAGACTAGTAGTAGTGGAACTGATAATGGTGATGAATCTACTGATGATGATGGTGATGTAATATCTGGTTCTAATTATGAATATGATAAACATGGCTATAATAGTGTAGGTGGTCAGAATCAAGGTAATGCTAGAAATACTTTTGTCAAATAATACCATCTATGAATGATTTAATGCCACCTAATCAAAAGCAATATCGTCCAAGTCGTAGAGACATCCAATTAATGGATAATTTCAATTATGGTTCTTATGGGTATTGAAGACCAAATGAATGGAATCAAAACTAAGAAAATTTATGGACAATAATGAAATAATGTCTGCATTAAGTAGCATGGGTTCGATTATGGATACAACTTTTCTTAATATGAATGAGTCATGTGACACATGTATTACACTTTGAGAATAATGTCATTATAGGGAACAATTTGAGCATTTTAGGCAAACATACACAATGTCATACTCTAATAGAATGATTTGGGCGGATATTACACTTTAGTTAGAAAACAATATAACGTAAATATAAACAATTATGAACATGTAAATAACTCCCAATTGGGCTTCATTTTTCTTTCTCCTTTTGGTTTCTTTCCCTCCCACTATCTCTATTTTGAGAAAGCCTTCCTCTCGAGTTTTCTCAAGGTTTTCCGTTTAAGTTTCTCAAGGTATTGTTTCTCAGTTCGTGGTTTGAATTTGTTCATGATTCTCGTTCAACTTCGTTGTTCGCTGGCGAAGGAAGTCTTCTGGTTTCCTCCTTTGTCAGAACCCGATTCTCCGGCTGTTGCTGTTCATGGTGAGTCTCATTTGTAGTTCTCTGGTTGATGCTATTCATGGTGAGTTTTGTTCGTTGTTTTCCGGTGATGGCAGTCTTTGGAGTCCCCCTTTGTCAGTTTTATTCGTTGTCCATGGTGGATTGAAGATGTGCTTATTTGTTTACTTCTTCTGTTGGTGATTTGACCTCACCGTTTCCTAGTTGCAAAAGATCTTTTGGTTCTCCTTCATCCATTGTTTTATTTTGTTCTCTTGAGAAATCATTTTCGGGCTTTCTAATTGGCGTTGCTCGCTTTTTTTGTCTCAATTTCTTGATTGAATGAAATTTGATGCCTATGTGCGATTTCGAAAAAAAAAAAATAACTGCATTATTAAATATTAACGTGATTATAATATTTGTAAACATTACGTTCCATACAGGGCATACGCTCATTCGATATAGGCTGATATGCAAATATATGCGCAACTTCCATCTTAAAAAATTTTACGTCTTGCATGACTCGAACCCAAGCCTACTTGCAACTTAAGATGCTTAGTGAATAATGGTAAATGAAATACAATTGTTATTATCATTACTATAAAATATAATCTGAATAAATGTCATATCTTTAAATTAAATAAAATAGTATTAAATTTTAATATTTATAAATATAAATAAAATAAATAATCTACCAATTTTATATTTATATCAAAAATTGATTTTTTACTTAATAAATTTATACAAATAAAAATATTAATAATAGAATAATTATTTTAGTACTTAAAATTCATATATTATATAATTTTAATATATTTTTATAAATTATTAATTGATATTTTAATTTACACTAAATAATAACATATTTTATTATTTATAAAAATAAAAATTTTGTTTAAAAACTATTCAAGCATATAATATTATATTGAATCTATTAAATACACTAATCTAAATTTATATAAAAATTATTTATTATTTCAAAAAAAAAATTGAAATAAAAGTGTTAAAAATGGAATAATCATTTTAGTAATTAAAAATTATGAATTTGCAATATTATATGCTTTTAAAAATTTTAATATATACATATGAAATATTTTAAGTTAACATTATATATTTTATAAATTATCAATTTATATTTTGATTTACATTTTATAATAACATATTTATTATTTACAAAAATAAAAATATTGTTTATCAAACATTTTAAAATTTAATATTTGGTTGACTTTTTTCTGTTGATTGAAAGGTAAAAATATTATAATGAAAAATAATTAATATAGTAATTAAAATATAATAGCATTTAGCATTTGTTTGTATATTGGAATTAAATAGAATAAATATCAACGCTTTTATGCATGCGTTAATTTGTAAAGATCCATATAAAATGAGTCGTAGGTTCTTGATTAATGGATTATCAACAAAGTTGTATGATATCTATGCATCCCATAATATTAATTGTAATATATATTCTTTTATATATACCATTAAAATATACATTTCTTATTTTTTATATCTTATCTGTAGCTATTTTTACCTTAAAACTAGTGTAGTTGATGAATTTACAAAATTTGTATCTATTTTCTTAATGTATCTATGTGTTTTCATATCTTTCATTTGTATCCATGCGTTTCCAAAGCGTATCTATATTGAAGTTGTTTGATACGATACCCAATACCGATACTTTGATCATTGGTTAAACTCACGCCAATAACTGTGACAGCTTAACATCTACGCTTAGCTACTTCGCCTTTTGTGTTTATGAGTAAATGAATATAACTTTTATTTATTTATTACATGAATACAATTCAAATTAATAATACATATTACAGTTAAATCCAACTAAAAATTAAAAAGTAATATTTAAAATTAGTATTTTATAAAATAGCAGAAATAAATAATATATCAAATCCTTATTTATATCAAAAAATATTATTTGAACCTCAAAAATTTTATAAAAATATAATATTAATAGGAGAATAATTAATTTAATACTTAAAATTTATAAATTTCAACATGATATATATATATATATATATTATATGTCAACTTACATTACATAAAATCACATTTATTATTTAGAAAATAAAAAAATCATTTACAAAATATTCAAGAATATAATCTTAAATTGAACCTATCAAATCTACTAATCTACATTTATACCAAAAAATATTTTTAATAAGAAAACTATAGGAATAAAAATATAATAATGGAATAATCATTTTAAAAGTAAAAATTGTGAATTTGCATATGATATGTATCTTAGAAATTTTAATAGATTTAATATATTATAAGTTGAGATTATACATTTTATAAATTATTAATGGATATTTTAATTTACATAGAGAATATAATGTTTGGTTGACCTTTTTTGTTAATATAATAAAGTAAAAATAGTAAAACAAAAAATAATTAATATAATAATTAAAATATAATAAGAAAATATGTTTTAAAATTTGGACTCTTGATTGATATATTATTAATAAAATTGTATGATATCTATGCATCATATTATATTAATTGCAATATTTGTTGTCATATACACCATTAAAATATACATTTTCTATATATTTATACATTATTTATGATTATTTGACCTTAAATTTAATATTATTAATGTATTATGAAATTTTTATGTGTTACCTTAGCGTATCTATATTTTTCGTCCATATGCATGCATTTCAAAGTGTATCCGTATCCAAGTTGTCTGATACGATATGCTGTACCGATACTTTAATCCTTGTCCCGTATGTTAACTATAATGCGGTTGTTTATAAATTCTATTAAAATATATTATATAATATTATATATATATATTATATATATATATATCTTATTAAAGTCATATATTTAGTGTTATTTGTGTTTTTTTATGTTATATTGAAGTTTTTATAGTGTTTGTTTGCATATTTTAATTTTTCTCCAATATATATGCATATCCAAGGTGTATCTCAATATGATATCTTAAAATTGCATTTTCGATACACTAAGCATTTTCGATACTTTGATATTGACTATTAAGTTTAGTCAAGGATTATAAGTCAATTTAATTTGGACTTGAGTTTCTTTTAAATTTAGGGTTCAATTTTATATTTCCAAATTTAGTCCATTTAGGTTGTTGACACATGACAAAATTTTTATAGGCCTACAAATGCCCCATCAAAAACACAATGATACAACTTTGAATGTTGCCAATATCCTCAATAAATGTCAACTTTCATGTTGGATGATTGTTTAAATTGAAACACTTGTAAAGATTTTGACTATCTTGTGGGTATCAAAGAAATTATTGGGATCTTAAAACTTGCAAATCCCTTACTACATATCAATGTTGTTGCCATAGGAGTTTGTGCATGTGATGTTCAAATTTTGGAGAGTTATTTGAATGGCTTCATGCTCTTATGCTTTGTGAATTAAAACAAACTTCTTTAGTATTTTTAGACTTGTAGTGATCCTACATATGGATTCAATCCTTTTTTTTATTTGGAAAACAAGTTGAAACTACTTGATGAAGTTAAGGTTGCCATGTCAATATTTGTAACAATCCACTTAGATGTATTTAAGGGTTGAAATATTGATACAATACGTTTGATACAGGGTGTATCAAATCGGAATCGTTAATGTTTAGTACAGGATATGCTACGACTGGAGACGTATCCTTCTAGTCATGCGTATCGAATTGGTACGGGTGTATAGCAGTCTGTATTGCATTGTATCGACCGATACATATCGATACGAACCTGTACACTACCCGTGAAACGTGAATGCGCATACTCGTCTACTAAAAAAAGAAGGTTGCAAGACTCGAACTTGTTTCCAAAATTAAAAGAGAATTTAACGTCCGCACCTATAGGCCATTACGCCACTCCATCTTTTGTTTTTATGAATAAATTATTATAGATTTATTTCTTTATTACTTTAATGCGATTCAAATAAATAATGCATATTATGGTTAACTCCAATTAAAAATTAAAAAGGAATACGTAAAATCAGTATTTTATAAAGTAATAGAAATAAACAATATATCGAATCCACATTTATGTCAATATATTAATAAGAAAATAATTATATTAATACTTAAAATTTATAAATTTGCACATGATATATATATATACACACACACACACACATATATTAATTAACATTATATAAAATCATATTTATTATTTAGAAAATAAAAACATTGTTTACAAAATATTCAATAATATAATCTAAAATTGAATCTATCAAATCTATTAATCTACATTTATACCAAAAAAATATTTTTAATTAGAAAATTATAGGAATAAAAATATAATAACGGAATAGATTTGATATATGATATGGATAGATTTGCATATGATATGTATCTTAAAAGAGTAAAAATATTAATGGATATTTTAAGTTAAGATTATACATTTTATAAATTATTAATGGATATTTTAATTTGCATAGATAATTTAATATTTAGTTGACTTTTTTGTTAATATAAAAGAGTAAAAATAGTAAAATAAAAATAATTGATATAATAATTAAAATATAATAGGAAAATATGTTTTTCATTTTAAACTCTTGATTGATACATTATCAATAAAATTGTATGATATTTATGCATCATATTATATTAATTGTAATATACTTTTTTTCATATACACCATTAAAATATACATTTTCTATGTATTTATACATTATTTATGGTTATTTGACCTTAAATTTAATATTATTAATGTATTATGAAATTTTTATGTGTTTCCCTAACGTATTCATATTTTTTTGTCTGTATCCATGCGTTTTCAAAGCGTATATGTATCTGTATCCATATCCAAGTTATCCAATACGATACTTGATACCGATACTTTAATCCTTAGAATTCATGTACATAGTGTAGTATGTTGAAAGTTTTAAATTTATAATGACCAATGGATCCAAACTTGTAAATTTGGTCACCACTATGAAATCCTTATATCTTAGAAGCTCTGGAGGAAACAAGATCCATTGAAAAAAAAATACATTAATGTGAATTAACAAATAGTCTAGCCCAAATTAGCATTGGGTCTTAATGTAAATTGACAATCAAAGAACTTAACACTTTTTTTGTATGCCACAATACACATGTTTTCCATGTTACTTTAGTGGGCCCATGTTAAAAGTTGCTCAATTTTAAAACAATTTGGATCTAATTATATATACAACACAATTGTTATCAAAAGCCTAAGTATAGATTGCACTTTTTCTTGATTAGCAAGCATATATAATGGTTATTATAACTAACCAAATTAGTCATTGGTTAACCATGCTTGTCTTCTACTAGGAAACCACTCCCTTATTGCTCCTAACACCCTTGCTTTTGATGAGTGAGTATAAGATAATCTTTGACTACTTTATATTGGTCTTAGATGTTAAAAACGTTAGCATTTTCTATGAGAGTGCTTACATGGTGTAAAGAGAATTTAAAAAAAACTTGAGTTGCTTAAGAGTGATTAATGTGTTAGGTGATGGGGCCATTATATAATAGATAACAATTTTGATTGAGGGCAAAAATCATATGTCAGTGACAAAAATTTATTGTATATAAATCGAAAAATAGAAAAATGATGATAAATATTAATTCTTTGATATTTAGTAAAATGGGATAAAAATCTATGAGATTTAATCTCTTTACAATGAAAAACCCTCTTATTATTTTCTTTAAAAGTTCTATCTAAGGGTTTAAAAAGCTTATTCTTTGATGAATCTAAAAGTATGCACAATCAAAGAGTTGATGAAGCTTGTTCCTGAACTAATGCATATAAATCTTGTAATAACTGTACCTTAGAGATCTCTTGTATATATGTATATGTCGTATACATATTTACATATATATACATACATATTTGTATATATAACTTTTGTATAGATATTTTACATACATAAATATATGTGTATATATTTGCATAAATACATTTATATATGTATAATTTTAGAGTGGGTTCATTGACCAACCCGAGCTTGAACTGGGCCCAAGCCCAACCTGAGTGCATCAAATTATAGGGCAGATTGGGCTCAGATTGGGAAAATCGGGCTTGACCTCGCGCTCAGGCCTTAAGCCCAAATTTTAGGGCTAGGCCTGGGTTAACCATAAACCCAGCCCAATTCACCCGAATTGCACCCCTAATAGAGATAGATTAAGAGAATTTTAGTTGGTTTTAGGGAAAACTTATATATTGGAATTTCAACCAATGGCGTTCAACTTATGGGCCCATGTGACTAAGGGATAAGATTTTGTCCTTATCTACTTACCCGTAGAGTTAAGGCTACAATAGCCATCTTGGATAGGAAATATTTAGCCTTATCTTTTTTATCTAGATTTATTTTTAGATAACTTTAGAAGTTTAGGGACTTTTAATTTAGTGGGTTCCATTTGATTCCATTGAATTTGAACTTTGTTTTCTAGAATTAATTGGGCTTGGCCAAGGCCCATTTAATTTAGATTGGAGTTATTTGTAAGCTTAGGCTTCCATCTTAAATTTCTAGACCTAACCCATTTGTAATCTGGGCACGTGGCACAAAATTTTTTGTGCCTACAAATGCCATTTCGAGGTTTGTCCATGTACACACCTTGAATGTATAAGTAACGGGCAAGACTTAAAACATGATTAAGAATGGATTTCATAATCACAATTTATTTTGAACAATGAAATTGTTACAAATAGTAGTTTTAGAAATTTTGCTTGCAAAAACACACTTATGTAAGTTTGCTTGGATAATAAAACTTTGGTTTTTCAAGATTGTTGTTAAAGCTTGAGCCAATATCATTTGTGGTCACAAATATGCTCTTCTAGTTAGATGTGCATCTATTGGCCACTTATCTATCAATAATGCTTGTATGATCTTTGTCATGTGAGTTGTTTACCATTCCTTTGTTTGTAGGTGTAAAAGATAGATTTTAATACCCATGGCCATGAAGCAATTGAACTTGTACCAAGCAGGTCCACCCATCCTTTTTTACAGTTGCTTTGGATTGAATCCAAATTATGAATTCTTTTGTTTATGTGGCTTCGAGAACCATTTTCAAAGTAATCTTGACAAAAGGCTAGTAGTCTTGCATCGCATAAATAAGTCTATTCAACCACCAAAATATTAACATAGTCCTTTACATCAGGGGTCCCAATAGGATTAGTAGATAAAGAAAATAAGTCCAAGATTGAAGTTTTAGCCTTTGGGTCTATAGAATGGGTTGGGGTATTAAAACTTCTATTCACATAACAAAAAGAGTAGGAAGCTAATTCGCTTAAAAGTTTCTTGGTCTCAATCAAAACCCAGAGGCAAGACCAAGGGAGACTTGCATGCTCTTAAAGCACTTGAATTACTTGCGTGGAATCCAAGCATATTAAGACATGATCAATTGCCTTCCACTTCACCAACTGGACTTCTTGACAGATAGCTTGTAATTAGCCATGTACATGAGCCAGGTAGCCCGATCCGCTATAAGTCAGGCTTGGGCTTTCTCAAAAAAGCCCGAACCGAGCCTAACATGATATTATATATTAAATAATAAAAAAATGCATTTTATTTAATAAAAATATATATTATTTTTTCTTTATTCTTCTCTTTTTTTTTCAAGTAATAGTGAAATATTTATTATTTTTGAGTTTTGAAGGCTTTTAATATAAATAAAACTTTTTTTATTGAATAAAACAAGAAAAAAATCAGTTTTCAAATTTTTAGTTGGGCTTCGGGCTTTATATGAGGGTCAAGCGAGGCTTGGCTCGGGCCTGAACGTATTCTGTTGGTATATAGACAGAGTCCAACCCTAACCCGACCCAGCTTGGCCCATAAATAGGTCTACTTGTAATTCTATTTCCTTTACAGTACCCCGACTTTGAGCTTTTCCTCCTACAATACCTAAACACGATAAGTCAGTAAATACACATATAGCTCCAAAAGCACAGGCATTGCATGAAATATAACCACCATTACGTGATTATTATCTGGGTTTTGGATTGAATTAAAAATATTGTTGAACCTCATTACGATTCAATAAGGTGGGATTTGTTTATCTTTAAAGCACTTCTCAGTCCTGGCTATCCATATATGTAGTACAAGGCTAGCACTGTCTTACACATTATCAGTCTCAGAACATTTTTATCATGAATTACCTGTTGGATTGCCTCCAAGCATTGAATCTAAGAGTGCTAAAACAAAAAATTAAAAGAAAGCTTCCAAACATTGATTCAGTTTCCTGGTTACAAAGAGTACACAGATTGTCTTGTCCTTGACTGAACAGGGTGTCCTTGACTGGACTATAGTTATTTACTACTCTTCAAAAGAATAACCAACTGGTATGTAGCTGGGAGAGGGAGCTTCCAGATTTTTTTTTTTTTGAACCATGTCCTTTTTTCTTCCGAGATAGGAGTCATGAAAGGCTAAGTTGCCTGGATGTAAGCATTTTTTGGAGGAAAATTTCCTTGCGGGATGTCCTAACCATAGCCATGAGACATTGTACTCCTCAAGGTAAACTAGAGTGTTAATGACTCTTTGCAATTCCCTCCCGTTAAAATATCTTTCTAAGAGAGTTACATTCCAATCTCCGTTGGAAATGAACTTAACTATTGACTTAGATTTTAGGGCTCCACTGACTTAGATTCAGGGGGCTTGGTCCACTTTAATTTCAGATCATGGATTGACTAGATAGCCCACTTCTTGCAAAAGTCCTTGCAGGATAGGGACCATAGCTCTATTAGGGAGCTTTTTTTTTTTTTTTTTTTGCATGTGGAAATAAACCCTCATTTCTCAGATATTTTGACTTCTAGGTTTGAGCCCAAAGTTTGTATTGTTCACCAAACTAACCCTCTTTAAACTCCTAAAACCAAGGCCTCCACTGCTTTTGGGTTGGGCCAGCTTATTCCAGACACACTGTCTATATGGGTTGGGTTTCGCTTCAGTTTTTGCCCACCAGAAATTCCATATTTTCTTGCCCATTTCATTTAAAATATTTTGAGGGATCTTGACTACATTGATTACATGGATAGGAAGGGACTGAGTGTTTGTTTTCCAACTTGGCTGAGTTATAGCCTTCCAGCTATTCGGCTTAGCATTAATGCTTTCTAGGAGAAACTCTAGATCATGTTGTTTCTTTCTTGACCAGAACAAAGGAACTCCCAAGTATTTTGTATGGTTGTCTAAGGTTTTCATGTGGAGTTGTCTTTTTAGCATTCTCTAATGCCTAGGGTGTATATTCCTACTAAAGGTGACTCGAAATTTCTCAAAATTGATGCACTGACGCCAAAGAGACTGAAACTGGTCTAGAGTTTCTTTTAGATTCTCAATTTCATCCATATGGACTCTTGGGAAGAGCATTATGTCATCAACAAAAAACAGAAGGGAAATGCATGGGGAACTCTCTAACAGTTGGATTCCTTCAAATTTCTTTTCAGCCTCAGCTTTGAACATAAGTCTAGACAAACCTACCATTGCTATTATGAATAGATAAGGGTGTCCCCTTATTTTAAGCCTCTTGAAAGATTAAAGTGACCTTCAACTGATTCATTTATAAGCATAAACTTTGAGGAATAGTCCCATTCCAATCTGTCATAGGCTTTTGACATGTCAAGCTTCAAGGCTAGGAAGACATGCCTAGAACTATAAAATGGGTCGTGTTGGGCCAACACAATACGGCCTGTGCAAAGTGTGTGTCGTTCCGTGCTGACTCGTTGGTCATCCCTCTCTCTCTAGGATATTTTGAGAGGTTGGCCTGAGTCTGTGCGGGCTTGTGCCGTATTGGGTTGGTCCATGGGCCTAGTCGGTACGTGGATCGGACCAAAGCTATGCAAGATTTATTTAAAAAAATTGAAAAAAAAAATTAAATTTTTATTTTATATGAATTTTGATATATACAATTGTTTATATATAATAATTAAATAAAATAGTATAATAAAATTGAAAACAATTGTTTATTTTATTAATATATTATATACTATATATTATTATATAATTATAATTATATAATATAAATATATATGGGCCATGCCAACACATAAGCCATGGGTGGCACAACCCATACAATCGTGTCATGCCTGGCACGGCCTATGAACCATCGTGCCAAGCCGCAAGCGGTACGATCCAATTTATACCTCTAGCCATGCCTCCCTTTTATAGGATTTAAGAAATTGAAAGATTTTTTGAGTTATGACTAGATTGTCAACCATTTGATGTCCAAGGATAAAGGCTACCTTAGTTGGGGCTATACATTTGACTAACAACAAGGTACAGATAACCTTATCCAAAATTTTGTACAAGACACTGCATAGGCTAAAAGGACGATAGTCCTGGACCTTTGAACAATCTACATTTTTGGGGATTAAATGGATTAAAGTATGATTTATTTTTCTAAGCATTTTTTTTTATTTAGAAAGAATTCATGGACAAGCAAGACTTTCTCTAACCCCATTAGGTCCCAAAATTCCTTAAAAACTAAAGTTGGAATGCCATCAAAACCTGGGGACTTGAGGCTACCAATGCTAAACAGGGTTTTTTTAACTTCCTCTTCTGTAGGAATCACCAATAGAATCTAATTGTCTTCTTCAGATATAATTGGCTTCAAAATGTCCAAAAAAGTGGCAATGTTCCCATCTGATTGGAACGCTAGTATCCTTGGATGCTTTTGATACCATCAATGGTATTCCTTCTTTGCTTGAACATTGTTCTTTTATGAAAAAAGTCGTATTTTATCTCCTTGTTGTAGCCAAAGCTGCCTTAATGAACTGGATAGACATTGTTCACCTTCCTTAACATGTAAACTTGCTCAAAATATAATGGGTACCAATGGGTGACGGGGCCCACCTTATCTTTTTGTAGTAGCTACACACACACTATATATATATATACACTTTTGTATACATATTTATCTATATAAATATATTTTACACACACATATATATAGCATATACATATATGCAAATATGTATACAAAATTTACATATATTTGAATGAGGCTCGAGTTGGGTTTGGACTACTTAAGGGCTAGGCCCAGTCCCAACCTGAAAAATTTCAAGCTGGGTCAGTTCAGGCTCGGACTGGGCCTGTCCAAGTTGCACCCCTATACATGAATCTTTCTTCTTCAATATTAATGGTGCCCACCTTGGAATTTCACCTTTATCTAGTTCGATTAGGACACCATCACTTGTGTTGATCACCATACTTGCTCACCTTTAACGAATGCCCAATTGTTGTACTAAATTTGGGTTTAAATTAATCAGCCCAAAACGCCTTTGGATATCCCCCTTGTAAACGGAGTCTCTGTCTTCAAATTTAAGATGGACTCTAATTTTTATCCTCTTATGCCTAAACCTTCCCATAGTCTTACGTTCTTATAGTTTGAAAGCTTGCTGAAGCAGTCACATAAGTAAGAATCAATCTTATTTTTGTTTTTCTTTTTTAACCTCCTTAATTTCTAAAGAGAGTTCCAATGGGGTGATGAACCATCAACTCATCAATTGATGACTTCAATCAATGTTTAACTTCAGTCTTGTGCTTATTGTCTATCTACGATTGAAATAGCTTGTGACCAAGAACTGCAAACCTCGAAAAGCTAATTTCCAATAGTAATGGAATGTATGTTCCCAAGGCTTTTCATCATCCTTGAAAGAGCTTGGTTGTATTTTCTTGTATTAATGCGGCAATGATGATCAAGTTTTGAGGTGGGCCCAGTTTCCAATCCCAAGGCTTTTCATCAACTAACTTCCATAAACAACATGACATTATCAAATGAATTAAAGGTAGATATACTTAATTCCCTTGTTATTCTTTTGTCTTCTTATTTCTTTTCCTTTTTTTACCACATTCTTGTTGTAGATAGACTAAGCAACGAGCATGACAACTTACCCAATTCCTCCTTTTTTTTTCTAACCAAGAATGATTTCATATGATCCAGATTTTATGACCTCTAGCTAGTGTTTCACTTATGCTTGGTTCTTCCATTGAAAATTCAAGTTACTAAACACTTCATCATTTAAATTATTAACACCCTTAAACTTGATTCACTTCTTTATGCCCGTTTATTAGAACAAACAAGACCTTGGCACCAAGTTTTGGTAATCATGTAGCAATTTGAATTGGGAAACTAGGCATCCTATGTAGGTTAGTTCTCACAACACAAATGCTTGTATGTATGTTTGTTTCTATGTGTGAATGTCACTTTTCCCTTTTCTTCTTTTTTTCTACTATATGGTTTGTCAAAGTTGATCAGTAATGCAAACTTCTTGAATGTGATAAGATGGAAGGAGCTTCCATTGGTCATCCTCGACAATAAATCTACACCACCAAATCTTATGTTCTTATTAGCTGCATGGCAAATTGTTTGCAAATGTTAAGATGTGAAGATAAACGATGATAAAAGAAAATAAGCACCAAGGGAATAAGATCTAGTGGCAACAATCCCTAAGATTTTATAGGCATCGGTGATAAAAGAAAATAAGTAAAAGATCAGTTTATTTCAAAATTTCCATGGTTTCCATAGCACAAGGAAGTAGCATCAATCGATTCATCACCTTGTCATCTTTTCTGCTCAGTGGTCGTATCACATCCAGTGTCCATTCTCTTATTGGGAATCAAATCTCCGGCCTATCAACCCAATGTTTTACTCCAAAAATGTTTGAGTTTCTAAGTAACCTTAATAGCCATTTATCAATATTCCTATATTCAAGTAGTCCAACCAAGAACCTTCTACAAAAGTTAAAAGTAAAAAATATAGTCATATATTGTACTAAAGTGTAAAATATTAAAATTTGTAATCCGTGCAATGCCATTGTTCACTAGTAAAACTTCTTTAAGGCACTATATTTTGATCATTTTGAAGTTATGGTTGCATTTAATGTTATTTGTAGATGTCATTATTGTCAATACCAAATCTTTGCTTATTTCCTTCACCATATCTATATTTGTACCATTCTTTTAGATCCAAAAACATAAAAACATAACCAAAACAATTTTGAGACTTACCAAAACCTAAAATCCCCTCTTTTGATGCAATCTACATGACAAATAAGAACCTTCATATCAACATTGAACATCCAATAAGACCCGACCCATAGGCTTAGGAAACTAAAGCTTAGTTGCACTTCATCACACCAACCTCCTCTCTAATGGTTATTGTGTACATAATTCTCAATCATTGACTCCACAAATCCAAATCCAACACATTCATTGCCTCAAGGATGCTAAGCTACGATCAACCTCCAAATCCCACCACAAGTCTATGATGATCAATGTTAAAAATGTCAATATTCCATAGAACTAGACAACTTAAATCAACTTATTCTTTCTTGGATTGGAATTATCCACCTGATTCTTCACCTTAATCTATGCTTATTCATCAAATTTTAACTCAAAATTCCCCGTTTGACCATTAAACTAGAAAGATTTTGTTTCGATACATCAGATTAAATCGTCCTCTTATTTGTCCCAACCTAAGACCTCAAAAGGTAAAAAAAAAAGATAAAATGACATTTATAGTTAAGTCAAATTTGCATTTTATGCCACTAAAAGCCCCAATACGAGACTACAATGATAGACACACCCCAAGTTTTCATTGGATGTACAAAATGTGCAAATCAACCCTAAATCGAGGAGGATCATTTCACCAAAAAGGAAAGGTTGACAAAGCACATTTTTCTCTAAAAATTCTTTTCCTTTTTTTCTAAAAAAAAATCTTTTGGAGCCCAAACTTTACGATTGGATGAGATTCAGAGATGTTCTCCTTTTTTTCCTTATAAATAGAGGCCCAACTCAAGCTCTAGGGCAGGTCTTTAGAGGAGAAAAACAAATAAGAGAGCCAACAAGAATTCCCAACCCCCATAGGTGTCCATTCATGAGAAAACCCCAAGCCTTTGAACCTGAAACTCCCAAATATGCCCCTTTACTCTCAAATTGAAGATTTGCAACTGAAATACTCTCAAACTCAATAGCCTATTTAAGCTTCACTCTAACTCATTTCAACAGTTGGAAAAACCTTCATTAAGATCATACACACAAAAGGTAAGCCTCTCACTCTCTCATTTACTTAGATTCGAACTCTCTTTCTTTTCACTTCAGTTCTAGGTTGCTTAAAATTTTGAGGCATTGGAGAACTTACATTCTTAACTTCTTCTAAATTGAGAAAAAGTGGCAAAGAGGCAAGAGTCTTAGGGAAGTTAGTACATAAGGCCCGATAACATCACATCAAAATAATCTTCAGGAAAAATAGGAAACACTTTTCTTTAAATTTGTATTAGCTTAGAATGTTCCCAACCATTGGATAGATTTAATGAGTTTATCCTGACAAATTTGACACTAATGTGCTACCAAATTAGTGGAGTAGTTTGTCTCAGCTACTAGGGTTTGATCCTAAGCACAATTAGTGGGTTCTTAGAAAGAACACTAGTGCATGACTAATTTCCAATTTTGCCCTAGACTTGACATATAGGCAAAATTGGGAAGTTGCACTTAATTGGGATTTCAAATGTAATTGAAATCTACTACCTGTAATTTAGGTTTCCATCAAAGAGAGTGCAAACCTTGATATTCACATTATCTGACAAAGGTGCCGACCCTATCACTATGATCATTCACTCAGATAATTTCTTAAGCTGCTCCAACATGCCTAGGTATTTGACCCTTTAATAGATCTCACTGGTTGGTATGTCAAAAGTATAACTAATTTCCAACATGCCTAGGTATTTGACCCTCAGAGATAGATAAGCGGTTTACTTTTATATGAAATAATGATGTATAATTCATTATTCACGGTTTATATGTTAAACATAATCCAAATAATCCATGTAAGGTTGATGAAATTATTTAAATGGTTACCCAAAACCTTTTTGTAGAGAGACAATGATACTAAATAATGGATTTGTTGTTTATCACATATGAAATGATGGAAAAAAGTGATAATAAATGGTTTTGAAATTAATAATTGATAAGGCATTCCATAGAGTCCTGATCTACTTATAAAATATGATGCCCATATCAATGTTGAGTAGTGTGTTCAAAGAAAAGTGATTAAGTACTTACATAACTATGTAAGCAAGATACTAGATTGGACAACCATTGTAATCAAGCATAACAATGTACCCATGATAAATGGTGGAATAGTACAACATGTGTATCTGGATGAAGTGAAATAGCATTGTAACCGTTGTTATATATCATCAATTAAAATGTTAAATCATTATAGAGGATACTCAAGAGCATTACCCATTAGTGGAACAACTATAATATCATTTAATAAAACAATATTTGGTAATTTTTAAAGACTTTAGTAGCATTAAGTTGGTATTTGCTTGCTCACATCAAAGAAAGTATGCTAAAATGATTTGAAGCAAATAAAAATTATAAAGGCGAAGACCCCATTAACTTATATGGAATTTTCTGCTACATGGGTTTG
The DNA here is from genome assembly GCF_000365185.1 of Nelumbo nucifera. The sequence goes on from NW_010729090.1 coordinate 7,416,359, forward strand.
GAACAAAGAGATAAATGAGTAAACATGGAAAAAACATTATGCATCAGTTGGGAAAAGATATTATGTACATCCAAGTTCAAGAAAAATGTATTATTTGTATTTGTTGCTTTATCGAATAAAAGTGCCTCAGTTATGAAGACTTAAGAACATGGAATTGTATATGAAACTCTCATGGAAGCATCTTCAACTCATAGTTACTTGATGATGATAATGAATGACATAATGCATTATTGGAATTATCATTATGGGCATCATGAGCATAAATATAAAATCTACTTTGTAAAATTTTGATTTTCAATGGGGTCACAAATCCTTTGCAGCTTTGGGAACAATATTAAAATCATCAAACAATAATAACATAACAAATTGGAAATCCTACATTATAATTTAATGGAGAAAGTTTAAAGAACATGACGCTTTATGGTATTAAGAATATTTTGAATCAAAAGGAAAGGCCTATAAATGAATTCCCACCAATACCAATGCCAAGGAAATAACATAATTAAATGTCAAAAATTTTCTAAATAACATGAAAAGATAAAAGGAGATCAAAAAACAAATTTTCACAAAATAATAAAATTATATAACAATCATAAGGGTGGTTTTTGCCTTGTCTACAATAATGGTGGAACAAGAAAAACCATTTCTATGAAAATTCTAATTATAAAATTTTGATCTGAAAATAAAATTGTACTCTTCATTACTTTCTTGAGGATTGCTACTTTTTTTGTTATTAAGTGGTAGAACAACACATTCAATATTCAAGATTTTATAAATTTACACAAATCATCATTTTGCTTCATAAGCCAACAAATTGAATTGACAACATTAATTCAAGAAACTGATTTTTTTCATCTATAATGAAACTCCAATGACAAAAGAAAAAAGTTAATTTAAGGTCATTCACAGAACTTTTAGAGGTTTAATGAACTTAACATCAACAAATGCAAAAACTCTATAGATCTTACTAATTGTCAAGAAATGATGTCATGAATAAATTATTGAACCATTCATTCAAAGACCATATATCTAACAATGTAAAGTTCTTACATTAAAACCCAATATGCATATTTTATCCCTAGATATCACCAATGAAGTGCAATTTAAGTTGCAAGAATTCGTTGGTTTGATTTTAAGCATTGAAGACAAAATGATGTATCTTTTAAAGAAGATAAACAGCCAAATTAGATAAAAATTTGCAAGAAATTTCTTAATATATAATGGAGGAATTCAACTTATTATTGATACTATATATCTAAATTTCATAAAAAAAATACATGGATTAGAAGGTCTATAACAGTATGGTATATTAGCTCTAAGGAATATAGAAATTGATGAAATAAATACAAAGATGTTATCTATGATTATAGGAAATGTGAAAACATATTTGAGTGTTGATATCTTGTTTTTTATAAATGATTACCAAAATAATTGATGGTTTAGGAGGCCAAGAAAGTGAATTTAACAACCTATGTTTACACATATCTTATAATCAGAACTTAAAGTTATGGTACTAGTTATGCTTCCATTGTACAGTCCCAAACTTGATTATGATATTGCACTAGGTCTTCAACTGAGCTGCTTTTGATATTCCAACTAATGAAATCATGAAAGGGTCGTCAAATACTTGGGCATACTAGAGCAATTTGGGAAATTACCTGAGTGAGTGATCATAGTATTAGTGTTGGCCCCTTTGCTACACAAAATAAATATCAAGATTTGCACTTTCTCTGATGAAAACCTAAACTATCGACATTGTATATCAACTATACTTGAAATATGATTTGCAAAATGTATTTATATATTATATTATTACTAGTAAACATGCATATTCCTTGCACGTGACAATTCTAGATGATGATAATGATAGTAATATAATATGTATTTTTATTTTTATTATTAATAGGATGCAAATTGCTAATTCCAAATTTGATTACATAAAACACCTTATCCAAATATCATTGGATTAAGTTGTGAAACTTTAAGTATCATTGACAAGCCTACCTATTTGGTTGGATTTTTCTTTTTGTAATGTTTTATCTTTTTGGTGCATCCTTTTTTTGTTCATTTATCAAATAAATGTAAGATTTTAAAATAGAGAATTGAATGAGGTGAGAGATATTGTTTGATTTGAGGTGTGCTGAGTCGAATATGTAACAGATAGTCTTGCCAACTAGACAAGGTTAAGGTGGAAGGACAAGGTCATGCACTATAGTATGCAAGCACAGAGAGAATTAGATGGCCGAGGAATTTGCCCCTAGGTAGGCACTTTGATGCACAAATCAGTAATGAAGAGAGAGAGAGAGAGAGAGATTGGTCGAGCATGTAGAGAGCTGGTCCAAGCCGATGGGAGTAATGTGTGCTTGATCGTATGGAGCATACCTTAAGGGGGAGATGCCTTTATATACATTGAACATTCGTATTGTAGTCAGATGAGGTCTACGGGGTTATCGGGATGAGGTCGGCCACTGAGGTTCCCAGGAGGTCCCGCTCTCTTTGGCGGGCATGCATGACTCTACTTCCTCATGAGGCCTCTTCGTAATGCAATTGTAGTGACATGTATTGACGTGGTCCAAAGTCACTGGCCACGAAGGCAAATTATGTGACAGCTTCGGCTAACTAAGGCATCACCTGAACAATCATAAAGTAGTAGTAAGGGTGTCAATGGACCGGTTTTGGACTAGACCCCATCCAGTCCAAAATCAATTTGGATGGATTGGATGGACCAAAAAGACATATTGGATTGGACCAATTTGATCCAAAATATTTATTAGATTTGATTAGACCTAATTCGTCCTTAATAAGGGCCCGTTTGGCAAGTCTTTTTGGATGAAGATCTGAGTAGCCTGAAGCAAGTTTGGAAAATGCATGTCTTTCTGTGTATCTTTCCGTATCTTTCTGCATGAAAATAAAATGCGAAAGATGCAAAAAGCTTCATTTGAAGCTTCCCGAAATCAGCCCAAAATGGGATTCTCATATCTTTTCAGTGCTCTGGCTTTTGGCGGCTAGATCTTCCACAAACCAAATGGAAATAGACTAAAAATCGGTATGGTCCATTAATATAAGATAAGAATATATGTGTCAATGGACTAGGTTTGGGTTGAAACCTATTATAATTCGGCCTGCCTTTGAGTATTGTTATTATGATAACAACCAAGAAGAGAGAAGAAAGAAAGAAGAAAGAAAGAGAGAGAGAAAGGAGGAGAAAATGAGAGAAGAAAAGTCTGGTTCGAATTAGGGAAAAGATCTCTCATCCCATTCGGCCAGACTTGTTTTATATTACAGATCAACAACCTCAACATAAGTATAAAGATAGAAATACCCCTACACTAACACTCCCCCTCAAGCCGGTGAGTATATATCATATAATCCCAGCTTGTTGCATATGTAGTCCACTCTTCCCCGACTCAACCCTTTTGTAAATAAGTTTGCCCACTGGTTCTCTGTGTTAACATATGCAGTGTCAATCACTCCATTCAGCACCTTCTCTCTCACAAAGTGACAGTCAACATCTATGTGCTTGGTTCTTTCATGAAACACCAGATTAGAAGAAATATGAACTGCAGCCTGATTGTCACAATAGAGCTTCATKGGAGTGTTAATATTGTATCCTATCTCCTGTAGAAGGTTCCTTAGCCACACTAATTCACCAGCAGTATGTTCCATAGCTCTATATTCTGCCTCTGCACTGCTTCTCACCACGATTGTCTGCTTTTTACTTTTCCATGTCACCAGATTACCCCCAAGAAAAGTGCAATATCTTGTGGTAGACCCCCTATCAAGCATAGAACCTACCCAGTCAGCATCAGTATACCCTTATATTTCAAGTTCTCCACCACTTTTATATATCAAACCATGACCAGGGGCCCCTTTTAAATACCTCACAATTCTTAGAACCACATCCCAATGAGGAACCAAAGGTTTCTGCATGAACTAACTTACCACGCTAACCGCAAATGAAATGTTTGGCCGAATAATGGTTAGGTAGTTCAGTTTACCTACAAGTCGTCGGTATCTGCCAGGGTCTTTAAACACTTCACCCATATCACTGCTCAGCCTAGTATTTGTTTCCATAGGTGTTTCAGTTGGTTTAGCACCTAACAAACATGTTTCCTCCAGCAAATCAAGAACATGTTTCCTCTGACACAAATTAATACCATGCTTAGATCTTTCTACTTCTATCCCCAAGAAATATTTTAATTTACCAAGGTCCTTTGTTTGAAAATGTTTCTGTAGAAAAGTCTTCAACCTGTCAATACCCATTTTATCATTCCCGGTAATAACAATATCATCTACATACACCACCAATAGGATTTTTTCTACCTGAGAGTCATGATTAAAGACAAAATGATCAACTTGGCACTATTTCAACCAAACTTCTTTACCACCTCATTGAACCAACCAAACCATGCTCGAGAAGATTGTTTAAGCCCATATATAGCCTTATTTAGTTTGCATACCTTACCATCCTCCCCCTGAGCAACAAACCTTGGGGGTTGCTCCATGTAGACCTCCTCGAACAAATCACCATGCAAAAAAACATTCTTGATATCAAGCTGATAGAGGGACCAATCATACATAGCAGCAAGAGAGATCACAACACGAACTGAACATATCTTAGCAACTGGAGAGAAGGTCTCTGTGTAGTCAATACCATAGGTTTGGGAGTACCCTTTTGCAACCAATCGAGCTTTTAGGCGCTCAACACTACCATCAGGTAAATACTTAATAGTATAAACCCACTTACAACCGACAACTTGCTTCCCAGGAGGAAGAGTGGTGAGGTCCCAAGTGTGATTATGAATTAGAGCTGAAAGTTCTTCTTCCATTGCACGACACCACCTTGGAAAGGCAAGGACTTCCTGGACATCCTTAGGAACAACAACTGAGGATAACAAAGAGATAAACTGGTGATGGGAAGCGGAAAGGTGAGTGAGTGAAATATAATTAGAAATAGGATGAAGGGTTTGGGGCTGGTGTGGAGACAACTGCCGGATCTGTTGAAGATGATGGAGCTGGAGGAGTAGCAACCGGTACATGTGGGCGATGTGTATACACTTGACGGATAGGTGGGTGTTCAACAGGTGGTGGCACTGGAGGCAAGGACTTGGTCACGACTGGAACAAGGGGAACAGAATCGGCAACTGGAAGTGGAAGAGGGGGAGGTGATGAGGAGGAAGAGGCATCACTAGATCCCAAGAAAAATGGAGTAGACTCAAAGAAGGTAACATCATCACACACAAAGGAAAGTCGAGAACTAGGATGGTAACACTTTTACCCTTTCTAGGTTCGGGAATAGCCAAGGAAAATGCACTTAATGAATCGTGCATTTAATTTGTCCTTCCCGGGGCCCAGATTATGGATGAAGCAGACACACCCAAAAACCCGAGGAGAAATAGGAAACAGAGACAAAGTGGGAAACAAGGTAGTGAATGGGGAATGACCATCAAGGATAAATGTGGGCATCCGATTCATCAAGAATCAAGAAGTAAACACTACATCACTTCAAAAGGGTTTGGGAACATTCATGTGATGCATGAAGGATCGTGCTGTTTCCAAAAGATGACGATTCTTTCTCTCAGCCACCCCATTTTGTTGTGGGGTGTAGGTACATGAGGTCTGATGTATAATGCCATGTTGGTCCAAGTATTCCTGAAATAATGAAGATAAATATTCACGGCCATTATCAAAACAAAAAATTTTAATGTGAACACCAAATTGATTATGAATCTTAGCATAAAATTTTTGGAAGATGGTAAACAATTCACTTATTTCTTTCATCAAATACAGTTACGTCATCCTTGAAAAATTATCAACAAAAATGACATAATATCTATACCCATTGTATGACATCACTTTATAAGGACCCCAAACATCTGAATGAATCAAAGAAAAAGGATTCGACACACGGTTATCAACCCTAGGACTAAAGGGAACACGATGATGTTTCCCCAACTGACACGACTCACAATCTAAATTAGAAAGTTGACTCAATGAAGGAACCAAAGATTTCAAAACTTTCAGCGAAGGATGACCAAATCAACAGTGCCACTGGAGAGGAGAGAGTGATGACTGGAGAGCTGTTGATGTTCTTCCACCACCGTCAAGATAATACAATCCACCGGCTTCATGCCCTCCACCAATCTTCATCCCCGTCTTGAGATCCTGAAAAACAAACATAGAAGGGTAAAAAGTAATAGAGCAATTGAGTGACTTCATCAACTTAGTAACATACATAAGGTTAAATGGAAATTTAGGAACATACAAAACTGAGGATAAAGATAAGGGGGTCAAGTTAACATTGCCAACACTACAAATCGAGGATGTGAAACCATTAGCAAGTGAACAGATTGTGATGTTGAGCAATGAGAGAGGGAAGAAAACACACCTAGAGTTCCAATCATGTGATCGGAGGCTCCAAAGTCAATAATCCAGGGATTGTGTGTGTGACGTCATACAAGCCATACCTAAGTGTGTGAAAGTAGTTGTGTTCTACTGAGATGTTGATGGGCAAACCTCTTATACTCATCACGGTGAACACTCACCATCTCCTTCCTAGGAACATCTGTGGATGTAGAAGGCATCTGATCAGCTGAACGATTCTCTTGTCAGAAACTGGTGCCACTAGTCAGGGCATGATTGGCCCAAGTTGAGGGTGGACCATGCAAGTCATAGCAATAATTAATGATATGTCCATCCATACCACAATGAATACATCTCCTCGGACCTGAGCCACATCCTCTGCCACAGGCTCCCCCTGAATCTCTACCTCCAGTATGACCACCACCACGGTTATATGTAGGTCCACCACCACCACTCTGGCCATATACCGGACCACTACTACCTCCACGGCCAAACTGAGCTCCTCAAGCTCCACCTCTAACACTACGGCCCCTTGACACTGCAAAGGTTGATCTATCAGAGACATTAGAGTTCTCAATAGATCCAATGGAAGTCCTTCGAAGTCGAGCAAACACCTCTTCTAAGAAAGGGAGAGCTGACCCTCCTAGTATATAAGCTAGCACTGGTTCATACTCAGATTTCAGCCCCACCAAAAATCGAGTCACATCAA
>NW_010729090.1:7423805-7478910 GCF_000365185.1 Nelumbo nucifera
CATGAGAATCAGTGGAGGGTTTCTCATCGCTTATGTGTTTCACCTCTTCTTTGCCTTCAGAAAAACTTCTACAGATTTAGCCCAAGGTACATAATTCTCTCCATTYAGTTTRATGGAGGTCATTTKAACATTCARGTAGTCAGTAGGTATCATCACATTAGATTTGCTATCACTGTTATCTCCCATTGCTGAATTTTGTTATTACTGAATTTGGCACACTACACACTACTTGATCACACTGGTTTCAACACTTGTTATTGCTGAAGGTTGCACTCTTTACACCACAAATCCTACCCAAAGACTACTTGAAATATCACCACTATATGAGAACCACTCCCTCTTCGAACCACACAAAAAGCAGCATAAACCCTAGCACACTACAGTATGAAATCCCATCATACGATTTGAAACATACTTCCTATTTGATTCATAACAAAAAATATGCCTAGAAATCTCTTACCACATCACCCGAAAAACAAACCACACAAGAAGAAAATCAGTCCACACAAGACACCCACTACACCACACGAATCAACCCTCTTCTCTTCATCGATTAGGGGAGGGCTTCTTAGAAACCATAGAAATCGACCATGAACAGCACAACTAATGAGATTAGAGAATCAAATTCTACAAGTTGAACAAGCTATTGTTGTGGACTCTTCTACTTTGAATAGCCTTTACAATGACTATGATACAATAATATTTCAAATTGAAAGCTTTTGGAGACAAAAAAATCCCACCAGACTTGGCTGCACTTGGGTGATAAAAACATAAATTTTTTTCATAGTATCTTTTTAGATGGAAGAGGAATTATAGTGAGGGCATCAATGATGCACAAAATAATTAGATATCTTCTCACAAAGATATTGCCCAAATTTTTGTAGATTATTTTTCAAATATTTAGATGTCTTAGGATCCACATGAAATTGAGAAATTACCCCATCTCATTAATCCTATTATTACTAAGGAGGAAAACAAAATGCTTCTAACAATTCCATCTAAAGAAGTAAAATCAACACTTTTTAGTAATGGAAGTCTAAAATCTCTAGGTCCGGATGGAATGCCAAATAGTCTTTAAGGAATGTTGGGATAAGAAATTGTACATGTAGTCCAGGATTTCTTTCTAAATAAAAGACAGCTTCGAAGACTTAATCACACTTTTATCTATCGATCCCCAAAAAAAGTAGATTGTATGAATGTATAAAACTATCAATGTATCAGTTTATGTAATGTACTATATAAAATCATAGCAAAATTGGTAACTACTAGACTGGTAATTCCATTATCACTCATGAGATGTTTCATTTTCTTAAACATAAAAATCGAGGTAAAGGCTATGTTTCCCTAACGCTAGCTATGTCTAAAGCCTATGACAGTTTAGAATGGGGTTTCCTCCTAAAAGACTTAGTTCTCCTTGGTTTCTTTGATGATTTCTATCAAATGATGAAAGAATGCATCTCTATGGTCTCCTTTTCAGTTTTAATTAATGGTAGTTTGGAAGGACATTTTTGTTATACTAGAGGCCTATGTCAAGGATACCCTCTTTCCCCCTATCTGTTCATCTTGGCCATGGAGGGATTATCCCGTTTAATCTTGCATGCAAGGTAGGAAGTAAAATTACAAGGCATCAAATTAAACCATTCCTCTCTATCCATCTTCCATTTATTTTTTGTGGAAGATACTATGCTATTTTTTGTGCCCATAGAGAAGAGTTAGATCATTTGAAATAGATTCTTCTTTAATTTCAGTCAGCTTCAGGTCAACTGATAAACTTTGAAAAATCAGGTCTCTACTGTAGTAAGAATATTCATCCAAAACATCAAATAATGATTAGGCGACAATTACACATGGGCTTTCTTAATTAAAATTCTAAATACATGGGTCTTCCTCTTTTATGGGCTAGAGATAAACATGCTAAATTAAATTATGTCATGGAAAATCTCAATTGCAAACTAAATAAATGGCGAGCTTAAACTATTAGCCAAGTCGGAAAGAAAATTTTAATCCAATCCGTTCTTTAAGTTGTTGTCCTCCATCCTATGAGCCTTTTAAAATATCCACAAAAAGCGACTAATAGTGTTGAAAAGATTATTAGAGATTTTTAGTGGGATGTCTCTGACTCTTAGATTCATCCTTATCATTGGTGTTCTTGGCATAAAATTACTTTACCAAAGGAATTTGGAGGTCTTGGGCTTAAAAATCTGAAATTGGTAAATATGGCCCTTCTAAAAAAAATTGCTTGGTGGCACCTCAACGAGCAACATAAATTTTGGGATCAAGTTTTGAAATCAAAATATTTAAAACACCACACTCCCATACCTTATTCAACTACTTCCTTATTCTCTTTTTATTGAAAATCCATAAGCCCAAAGATAATAGAACTATCTTTGGAGTGTGGTCACCTAGAAAATGAAATTCTCTCTCTCTCTCTCTCTCTCTCTCTCTGTTTTGTGGACCAAGTAGCTTGGATTCATTCTCACAATGAATTCTATTGGATTCCTTTCCCTTTATCCAAATCTCCTTTCTTCTGGTCAATGGAGTGGAAACCTTATCATTTCTTTGTTCTTAACTGAGGAAACTACAAAAGTTCTAAGAATTCCAATCTTCTCTTCAAATAATGAAATCACTTGGATCTGGGTTGTTCATAAATCAAGCAAATTCTTAGTAAAAGAGGAATATAAAAGAAACCAACAATATTATCTCCTACCTATTTCCTCCCATATCAAATTTTGCTTAAATAAAATATGGAAACTCTTTATTACCCTAGATATTAGTTATTCTTCTGAAGCGTACTTCACAATTTCATTCCAGTAAAAGACATGATTTGTCTTAATCCTCAAGATAAACTTTGTGTTCTATGTCATGAAGCAATAGAGTCCTTTTCGCATCTATTTATTGATTGTCAATATGCTCAAGCTATTTTCTTTGTAGTTCCCTAGAACTTACATCTTAATAATACTAGTAATTAAGCACATGCGTTGCACGTGAGAAATTCTTCTTCATATTCATTACTTGAATTTTAGATATATCATAATTAAGATAGAAATTGAATTTTATCTCTTTATCTAATAAATTCAATCTCTTTATCTTTATAGGATTACATCATAAATTTAGATCTGATAAGACTCTTCTTAGTTTCTTGTTCTTGGATTCGTATTAGACCTCCTCTGCGACTTGGGCTGTTGCTAGGCTTTTTTGCAAGTTGGGCTTCAGCTGTGGATTGGGCCTTCCTATGAATTTTCCCCAACTTTGGGCCCAGATTTGATTTTGATTTAGACCGAATCTGTGAAAGCCCAAAACATGAAAATTGTGGCTTTTTCTCTTGTCTATCCAGTGGGTCTTAAATCAGCCCAATCAGAGTTCGGATATGCGAGTTAGACCCAGATTACTGAACGGTTCTGAAATTGTGAAAAATCATCCGATTTGCCTTTCTTTGCTCCTGATGCCTTCTTTCATGCCCTGAACTGAAATACAAGAGTAATGAGTCCATTTAAATGTAAATTAAGTATAGAAAGACTGGATTTTCATAGATAAGAATATGATAGATTTTCTTCGCATCACTCAACACAAGTATAAAGATAGAAATGCCCCTACACTAACAAAACCAATCTAAATTAAAACAAATTTGAACATGGACCGGTCCAAAATATTTATTGGATTGGATTGGATCTGGTCCATTTGTAATTGTGAGCGTCAGGAAAATGGCTCATTTGGGCTGGATTTGGAGTCACCACCCATTAGATTATGAAGTAGAGGTTATAGGACCTCTAAGAATCACATCAAAACTCATTTTTGTTTAACAGTAACTCCAAAGCCCAAGGCATTGGCTAAACTAGTCTAGGTAAGACTCGAATGGGAGAGGAAAGGGGTTAGGCACTCCTCTCCCATGTCCAATAGGTGGAGCCCACATGAGGGAAATCCAAAGTTAAAATATGTGCAAACTAACCACTTTATGATTTGAAAAGAGACAAGAATTATGAAAAAAAATGAATGAGGATCATATAACCGCATAAAAGAGAATAACATTATGGGGCTAATTCTAATATGAGGTATCATTATTTCAAATAGCCAATGACGCAAAATAATCAAGGTGAAGTAAACACAACAGCTTAGATGATGTAGAGTAAGGAGAATAGAATTGTATGAAATAAAAGAATAATTATTCAATGACCCTAAGGGGACTTTATTACTAACTAATAGAGAGGAGTCATCAACTTGGTTATGACAAAATGAGAAGTATTCATATCATGCAAAAGAAATTAACTAAAACCTGATAATAGGTAACCACAATCATATAATAATCCATGTTAAAAGTAACATGACATAAATGAGTAAGGGTAAGGATTTCTTAGATTAATCCAAGTGATGTAAACTACTCAAGCACCGTTAGAAAGATCATAATGGTAAAAAGAGATTAATCCATAATAAAAGACACTAATACACAATTAATCATCTAATCATCATGAAAATAGCACTAAGACTATCAACTAACTAAATGTCCTCAAGAAATGAGGATTATTCAATTATGCTTAAAAGTAGATTATCTGTTGATATAATAAGAAAAAGAAAACAGAAGGAGAATATGGAGCAGTGCATGAGACAACATTATTTGGTAGTCAATGGAGAATGACTTGATAACCAATTTATGATTTCTACAATTTTGATCAATGATTAGCAAGCTAAAAATAATGCAAGTGTCAATTGCTTTTGGGGTGTCATTGAACAAAAGTAGATGGAAGACTAAGTATGTAATTTTGTTAGTGATAGTGATTTACCAAAAAAAGAATTACAAGCCAAAACTCGGTTTATTTTAACTACTTTTGTTCACATCACATGGGTATCAATCCATCCATAAGGGGAGGCTACCAACTATTTGCATTAAACAATCCTAAACACTACAATGGACACTGATTAGTGGCAAACGCAACCGTATGGGACTCCAACCTTACTGGTTCAAGCTAACCAAATTCGATGAGTGTCAAACAGAAATTGAAACTAAACTATTTAATCCAAATAAGAATTAATAATCGAACCTCTATGTAGATCTAATAAAACAAAATCTACAAATGAAAGTGAGAAAGAACAGAAAAATCGTCTACTGATGCACTATCATGTTTGGCAGAAAGTGAAAGTTGAGGAATGCGCCTTCAGATTTACAGTTCAACATGACAACTATTGTTGGGAATTTGATAACCTCGCTTGACTAGGGGCCTAGCTGACAATCTTCAGTGATCCGAGAAACTCTCTGTATGCAATTTATTTGTTGCTTCCAAAATCAACTCAATAGTGTGGCTGACTAGGCATGATTGGGTGGAGTTCTTGATCAGAGGATGAACATGAATAGAGCAATGAATGGATACAGCTGATCAAGTTACTGCTCAACTAGGTGGTGAGATTTAGTAAGGGTTTCCAGATCGGCTATGGCAAGTTACGAAAATCAAACACCAAAGAGCAGCTAGTTAATGGGTTAGGTAATAGTGGGCTAATCTTCCAGTCTTGAGTTATAAGACTTTTAGTGGTGGATAGAAGGCCTCAATCCAATGATGGTTCTGCAACTCTCCTTCGATTGGAGTGTGGAAGACGAACCCAGGTTGATTGCCCTACTTGTCAAGTGGTAGAAGTGGAGGGAAAACGATGAAAAAGGAGAAGGAGAGAGAGAGAGAGAGGGAGAGGAGGGGGGGGGATTGCCCTACTTGGTATATTAGCTGGCCTGTTCCGACATTGACACAGAATTTCTATGTTTGGTGAACAAGAGGTTGTTAAAAGAAGTATTTGTGCATCAAGTACTTTTTAGAAGTGTTTCTTTTAACAACCGATTGGTGGCTGCATTGAATTCTCTTAAAACACTAAGAAAAACTAATAAAATTTGATTTGTCGTATTGGTTTTTCCTTTTTTTTCTACTTTTTTTATTTGGTATGTAATTATTAAATTATTTTTATACGTTTTAAATTATATAAAATGTATATTTTTATATTAAATCACGACCTTGGGTGAGTAAAAAAGATTGAAACCTGGATACCTGATTTCTAAAGGACAATTAAACCGCTAGCTCTCCCTCCAGGAGGAATCAAAAAGGAATTAGGATAGCGTAACTAGTTTGCAAAACTATTTATTTTGTCATTGGGGATTTTGTCTCATTTAATAAAAACAAATAAAATCAGGATTAAACCAATGGACAAAATCCCTTAGGTCTTGAACTGCCTTGGGACGAGCAGCCCCTTGATAGTTCCAATTCGATATGATCATTGAAGGTGGTGTGGCTAATGAGGGCCAGCCACCACCGCCCATAAAAAAAAATGAACATAAATTAGAAAAGCAGCAACATGCACCGTATGTTGACCATCTAGATCATGAGTTGATTCATGGAACTCTATGTGATCAATAGAGACAATTCACTTTGTAGAAAGGCAGGCACCTAATGAATCTAGTCTATCATAGACTAGGAGATTTGGAGTATCATTCTCTATTTCAAGACCCGACAAGAGGTCCAGACGTGGTCGCTTTCCTCTAGAAACAGATGAGGGTCCTGGTTGGTCATCCATCAAATGATTGAGGGGAGATTGAGTAGTTATTGCCAACTGAAAAGTTTGAGGTGACACTCGATTAGGGTTAATGTCGAAGAAGTAGAAACAGACATCGGATTTGTTGTTGAAGGAGATGAAGACTCATAGTTTTGGGCCTGAGTCTAGTTTTTCACCACCGGTTTAGGGATTGCTTCATTAGGAAGGTTCTCACGAAGGTCAGGAGCATTTATAGGAATGTGAACAAATTCTCTAAACTATGGTCGCTTCCAGAATCGTGGCATAGATTGTTCCGCCCTTAACTAAGGACCTGGTAGGTTCATCATCTTATGACTAAAAAACAATTCAAAAGATCGATCTCTGGTATGGGGTAAAGGTTGGAGCAACATCGAAAGATATGACCTATTTTTCCACAAAGGTAGCAAGTCCAAGGCAAATCCTCATAGTGATAAGTGATCCAATTATGGATACTTACTAAACAACTAGTTTTTAGGGGTTGTTCTATTGAGATAGTAACCTTAACTCGGATATAGTTTTTTACCACATAAATGAAATGAGTAGGACCCAGATGTTCAAATAGGGGGGCGTCCAATATTTTCTATGAGATTTTCAAAGGGTAGATCATGGATTTGCACCCATAGTTCAATTTCTTGCTGGTTCCAAGCATATTGTGGTCAACCAAGGACCCAGGGTTGCATGAGAATCCATTGTCCATTCACGGTTCATGGGCCATTGTTTCAGACTCTAGTATAATCATCCTCATAATAGAAACTAAGACGGAAATGTCCCCCGTGAAATGGGGCTAATAACAGACAGTTAGGTCCTAAGTTCCAAAGATCAGAGAGCACTTGAACTATTTCATCAAATTAGTTAATGAGTCGAGGAAAGTGGTGACATATGAGAGATAGTTGTCGGTTTTCTTCTATATTGTCTAGGATGTGAGGCTAGATGTTGACAACATCTATGTTTCCTTGGACATTACCATTAAGCATATATTGGAACACTTCATTAAGCACATCCAGGTTGTCCATGATCGTAAACAGACGAAAAGATGGAGAGGAAACTTAGGGAAGAAAGGAGACATAGGAGACAACTAGAAAGGAATTTTTTTGCAAAAGCCTAATAAGGAAGAAATTGAAGGAAAGGAGAAAGGGAAAGAAGTTTACAGAAGAAATATAAAGCCTATACTAAATAAGCTATCACATTGCCATAGAAAGAAAAGAAGTCGAGGAAACAAGAAAACAAATCTTTATTTTGTAACAACTCATATCTTGAACAATTAGAATGTAGTTTGCTTCTAACTAAATTTGAGAAAGTAAGGCTTAGTAGAATTATTAATTTGCTATCCTAACAAAGTGTTGATAAAACTATGACTAACTTTTTAGAATGAAAAATGGAGTAACAAATGTTATAGAGGTGAAGAAAAAACTCCCTGATAGTAATCAAAGACCAGCATCTAGCAATTGCATGGCATTGGGATGCAACGTGTCCAACACATGAAAAGGTAGTATTCTTGAATTTCCTCTACTCCAAGAGGTGAGCAAAAAAAAGTTGAACCAATATGCCAGACCGAGATAGGAGATTTCATCTGTAATTAACCTTCACTTAATCACAATTGAGGATTTAAGCCTTAAGTATCAATTATTGTCTTTCTTAAACTAAGCCTTATTGGTTCAACTTTTTGGGCAGACTTACATATTTGGCTACAAACTATTAATCTTCCCTATGTTTTAATTGGTGATTTCAATGAAGCAACAACAGTGGATACTTGAAGCCCTTCTACTTCTACTTCTACTTCTCACTCCCTTGTGTTTAGATAATACCGAAATCTAATTTTAAATCTGAATCAGGTAGAGTTAAGTATTCAAGGGGGGGTATATCTTGGACGAAGAAAAGAAGTAAAGGTCATATCCAACAAACTCTAGATAGAGTTGTTGTCTTTCCATATTGGTTAAATTTGTACCCAAATGTTTCTCTATCCTTAGGTATCAGATGGAGATTAAATCACCATCCCCTTCTTCTGAATTTAAATCCTCAAATCCTAAACTTGCCTAAACCTTTTCGTTTCTATGAAATGTGGCTAGCTTATAGTTATTGTAAAGCCATCATGGAGGATGGTTGGAATCTACAAATCAATGGTCATGTAGCTTATAGAATAACCCTCAAACTTGATAGTCTTAAGAAATACTTAATCTGTTGGAGGAAAATTTCTTTTATGGAACCTATAGAGAAACTAAAGAGATTAGAGAATCAAATTCTACAAGTTGAACAAGCTATTGTTGTGGACTCTTCTACTTTGAATAGCCTTTACAAGGACTATGATACAATAATATTTCAAATTGAAAGCTTTTGGAGACAAAAAAAAATCCCATCAAACTTCTTTTTAGATGGAAGATGAATTATAGTGAGGGCATCAAGGATGCACAAAATAATTAGATATCTTCTCACAAAGACATTGCCCAAATTTTTGTAGATTATTTTTCAAATATTTATGTCTTAGGATCCAACCCCATCTAATTAATCCTATTATTACTGAGGAGGAAAACAATATGCTTCTAACAATTCCATCTAAAGAAGTAAAATCAACAATTTTTAGTATTGGAAGTCTAAAATCTCCAAGTTCGGATGGAATGCCAACTAGTCTTTAATGTTGGGATAAGAAATAGTACATGTAGTCCAGGATTTCTTTCTAAATAAAAGACTGCTTTGAAGACTTAATCACACTTTTATCTGTCGATCCCCAAAAAAAGTAGATTGTATGAATGTATAAAACTATCAATGTATCAGTTTATGTAATGTACTATATAAAATCATAGCAAAATTGATAGCTAGTAGACTAGTAATTCCATTATCACTCATGAGATGTTCCATTTTCTTAAACACAAAAAATTGAGGTATAGGCTATGTTTCCCTAACGCTAGTTATGTCTAAAGCCTATGACCGTTTAGAATGGGGTTTCCTCCTAAAAGACTTAGTTCTCCTTGGTTTCTCTGATGATTTCTATCAGATGATGAAAGAATGCATCTCTATGGTCTCCTTTTCAATTTTAATTAATGGTACTTTGGAAGGGCATTTTTGCTATACTAGAGGCCTATCTCAAGGATACCCTCTTTCCCCCTATCTGTTCATCTTGGCCATGGAGGGATTATCCCATTTAATCTTGCATGCAAAGTAGGAAGTAAAATTACAAGGCATCAAATTAAACCCTTCCTCTCTATCCATCTTCCATTTATTTTTTGTGGATGATACTATGCTATTTTTTGTGCCAATAGAGAAGAGTTAGATCATTTGAAATAGATTCTTCTTTAATTTCAGTCAGCTTCAGGTCAACTAATAAACTTTGAAAAATTAGGTCCCTACTGTAGTAAGAATATTCATCCAAAACATCAAATAATGATTAGGCGACAATTACACATGGGCTTTCTTAATTAAAATTCTAAATATGTGGATCTTCCTCTTTTATGGGCTAGAGATAAACATGTTAAATTAAATTATGTCATGGAAAATCTTAGTTCCAAACTAAATAAATGGCGAGCTTCAACTATTAGCCAAACTGGAAAGAAATTTTTAATTCAATCCGTTCTTTAACATATTCTCCCCCATTCTATGAGCCTTTTAAAATATCCACAAAAAGTGACTAATAGTGTTGAAAAGATTATTAGTGGGACATCTTTGACTCTTAGATTCATCCTTATCGTTGGTGTTCTTGGCATAAAATTACTTTACCAAAGGAATTTGGAGGTCTTGGGCTTAAAAATTTGAAATTAGTAAATATGGCCCTTCTAAAAAAATTGCTTGGGGCGGAACCTCAATGAGCAACATAAATTTTGGGATCAAGTTTGGAAATCAAAATATTTAGAACACCACACTCCCATACCTTATTCAACTACTTCCTTATTCTCTTTTTATTGAAAATCCATAACCCCAAAGATAATAGAACTATCTTTGGAGTGTGGTCACCTAGTAAATGAAATTCTCTCTATCTCTCTCTCTCTCTCTTTTGTGGACCAAGTAGCTTGGATTCATTCTCACAATGAATTCTATTGGATTCCTTTCCCTTGAGCCAAATCTCCTTTCTTCAGGTCAATGGAGTGGAAACCTTATCATTTCTTTGTTTTTAACTAAAGAAGCTACAAAAATTCTAAGAACTTCAATCTTCTCTTCAAATAATGAAATCACTTGGATCTGGGTTGTTCATAAATCAGGCAAATTCTAAGTAAAAGAGGAATATAAAAGAAACCAACAATATTATCTCCCACCTATTTCCTCCCATATCAAATTTTGCTTAAATAAAATATGGAAACTCTTTATTCCCCTAGATATTAGTTATTCTTCTGAAGTGTACTTAACAATTTCATTCCAATAAAATGCATGATTTGTCTTAATCCTCAAGATAAAATTTGTGTTCTATGTCATGAAGCAATACAGTCCTTTTCGCATCTATTTATTGATTGTCAATATGCTCAAGCTATTTTCTTTGCAGCTCCCTGGAACTTACATCTTAATAATACTAGTAATTAAGCATATGCATTGCACGTGAGAAATTCTTCTTCATATTCATTACTTGAATTTTAGATATATTATAGTTAAGATAGAAATTGAAAATTAACAAAAGTAACAATATGATTAAAAGTAAACTTAAATATTTATTATTCAATTATGACATTATGGGTTTTTTTTTTTGAAATGTTGGATCATTGACGCACCATCTAGATAAGAAATTAAATTTGCTTTTGGATTAGTGTTAAAGTAGGGAAAATTATAGTCGAAGCCAGTTGTACATTTAAAATTAGGCTACAAGTTGGTCCATATACCAACAAAACTCTGACAACCGGCTTCACATTTCAAATTATAAAAATCTTGCCATGTCATCAGAGGCTTATGTGGCTATTGTCAACATGGGACTCTTAATCCATGTTGGACACTAAAAAAAAGCTTATACTGAAATTGCCCTTTAATGTTGGGTGATTGGAAAATAAAAAGAAAATGATTTTAGCTTTTCTTTCTCTCCCTCACTCACAGTCATCTTTATCTACTCAACAACTACGAGATTTGAAAATAAATAAATTGGTTTTTGTTTTTTGTATTTACGTTTTCTATATCAAGTTCTCTTATTCTCCATTAATTTCTATCTTTCTCCCTCAGTTTCTCTCTCGCTCCCTCTCTCATTTTTTTAATTTTCTTACATGCTTATAGAGTATTAATTAGATCATATAAAACAATATGAGATCAACTTGGTATGGTTTAAAAATTAATACACCAATTTAATAAAAATTCACAAGAAGCTATTGACTATGAAATTTACATCAATTGGAGAATGATAGAGCTTGAGGGACAAGGAGATATTGTTCAAGAGGGAGAAGAATGAGAGAGAGAGAGAGAGAGATGTTTTGATTTGGTTACAAATCAAAGCTAAGAGAGTGGGAGAGACAGAGGGAGCGGGAGATCAAGAGATGACTGTACGAGTGAGAGAAAGGAGGAAAATCGAGAGACGAAGGGAGTGGGAAAGAAACTTAAAACCTATATTTGGTATATGTTTTTTGTTGTGTCCAACATGGACTAAGAGTCCTATATTGGCAATAGCCACATAAGCCTCCGATGACATGGTGTGGGTTTTTATAATTTGAAATGTAGAGTTAGTTGTTAGAGTTTTGTTGGTTTCTGGACTAACTTGCAACCTAATTTTAAATGTACAACTGACTTTATCTATAATTTTCCCTTTAAATTTTATATTTCATTTACATTATATAAAATATTTTTTACTTATCACACTTTTTTTTTGTCTATGGTATCATTTGACTCAAACCACTAACCCACCTTCTAAAAATAAAAATTGTTTGATTTCTAGGTTAACATTAAATTTTGTATTATATTTCCATCATTGATAAAATTATTTCTTATGTATAAAACTTATTTTTGTTCAATATAATGAATGCACAATATTATAGATGTACCTAATATTTTATTTTTTTATAAATATATAACATTAGATATGTGCCCAAAATTTTCTCTATCTTTTTTTTTTATTTGTGTGATTCTTTGTATTTTCTATTATTAAAAATTTTATTATTCGACTATGACATCATTTCATTTCTAGGTAGATTTTGAAATTGGCATTCCATTTTCATCATTAATAAAAATATTTATTGTACTTTATAGTTATTTATTTTATTATTTAATTATGACATTATTTATTAATCCATTTGACCCCAAATGGTCGAATTGATTACCCACCACCGGGAAAGAAGAATATGGTTTTGTTTTTAAATTAATTTTCAAAATATTTATTTTATATTATTAAAATTAATATTGTGAATTTAATTACAAGAATTTAATGATGAGAAAAATATATCTTAAATATAGGATTTAATTAGAGATAATAGGAAAATATTTTTATTTCCAATTAGTTTTAATTTTTGCATTCCATTTCCATCATTATTAAAATCATTTCTTATTTATCATACTTATTATTGTTTAATATGTATGTTAAAAATGTTTCTAATTTTTTAATTTCTATTTTTTCATTATATATATTTTTAATTTTGTTATTTAACCGTGGCAACATGGATCAACCCATTTAACCCAATATGATGTAATGTCTTTCCACCACCTAGATGAAAACACTATTTTTGCTAGGTAGATTTTAAAAGTATAAGCTTTTATATTATTAGAATTATTAATTTATTAAGTATGGATTTAATTAATAGTACTTAATGATAAGAAGAAAAAAATGACTTAAATATACGGTTCAATGAACATAAATGTAAGCTAATAGTTTAAATGTTGGATTTAATGAGAGATAATTGAATGCATCGAATATCTTTAAATTAACTCTTTTCAACTTATTTAACATAAAGAACCAATTGCCTATTTGCCCTCATTTTTTATCAATAAATTTAAATATAGAGGGATAAATTTTGTCCTTAAAAAATTCTATAAATATTATTGAGGCCATTCGTGCTTTTTAAAGTAGTATAGATATTTCAAGGCTCCTGGGTGTCTTGTATATAAATAACTTTTATAGTTTGATTGCAAAGGATCAATTATTTTTACAAATTTTAGGGTGGATTGCTAGTGCATGTATTATATTTGATATACCCGAAATGAGAAATGTTTCAAAAATAGACAAATACTTCCCCAAACTATCATTAATATAATAAATCAAACAATCCAGCATATCTCTATGCCTCATAATTATTCTCATGGTTTTGATGTGCATTCCACTACTCAAAAGTGTTTGCTTCCTGTCTACCAATCTATTGATTTAATTATCTTTATTGATGCAGGGAAAATATTTGACTCTTTATGCAGTTTTGGCATTATCATATATCAAGGAATTTATCCTGCTTAAAAATTACAGGAGGCTGAACTTCCACTATTACTTCTATTGATCAAGCTGAACTTTTTGCTATTATGAAGGCCTTAACAGAAATCTAAAACTGGAATTGTGAAGATATCTTTATATGTTCTGATGCACAACAGATTGTTCAAGCCTTACAGAAGACAAGTGATCTGCCCTTGGCTTTTGTTAAAGACCAAAAACTTAGTTATGAACCTTTCAAATGTGAAGTTTTATTCTGTAAATTGAACTTATAATGTTCCTGCCCACATGGCGTCGCAAATGGCTAAATCGCATTCTCAACTTTTTCTTTGCGATGAATGACTATCTGTTGAGAACAGGCCCTAAGCTTTGAGGCAAAATCTGTATCCAACAATGCCGTTGGATCGGGTCGGAGTCAGGATGGGTCCGCTCAAGTTGCACCGTATCTAATTGGAGTCACAGTCCGTTTCAAATTCCTCCATTTGGAGCAGAGAGTAAAAATCGCAAGGGCTTCCAAGCTTTGCCGCCAAATTTCCCCTGCAAGAGTCAAATAGCAGCTAATCAGCTAGTTTCTGAATCGTTCTTCAAATCTGTTGCAATTGCTAATTCTATATGGCGTCATCCATCCCTGACGATGACAATGACGATGTCCGTTCAGATAATCTTTCCCATCTCTCTCTCTCTCCAATTGTTTCAATTTTCCAGGATGTGCATTTGGAGAAGAGTACTAGATTACAAAATTTTCTTCTTCTGTAGGAAAACCCATTTTGCATTTGCTACTTTTTTGCAGCCTTTCGATTGGGAGGCAGCCGTTAAAGAGATAGATGTTGCTTGCCAAGGCGCAGCCACCTCGACTTCCCTCCCCGAGGATTCTGCCCATCCTGTCCGAGAAGGGACCGACGCAATCCATCAGAAATCCAAAAAACCCGGGGGTGCCCGGCAATCCACTCTAGATAGGTTTGTGGGGAAGGTTGATCGAAAGTTTGTTTTCGAGAATCGATCTATTAGCCGTAGGGTTGATGAGAACATTGGCGTTGATGATACAGTCTGCGATGTTAGCATTGATCTTGAGGCAGCTAAAACATGGATGTACCCAGGTTTAAGATGCCTCCTCCCTTCATTACAGTTACTGAATGTGCTTTTATTAATCTGTGTCAAATGGGCTTTTGCAATTTCTCATGATTGAAGTATGTACATTTTGATTTTAAATTCACGAGCTGATAAGTTGACCTTCTGGGCAACGTTATTTTTATTGGGATTTGTTGGTCAGAGTTTCTACAACTCTAAGGATAAATCTTTGTCTTATTCTTCTTTTTCTTTTGGCAGTTAATGTCCCTCTACGTGATTACCAGCTCTCAATTACTAAGACATCTCTTTTTTCCAACACACTAGTAGCATTACCAACAGGACTTGGGAAAACTCTCATTGCTGCTGTTGTAATGTATAACTACTTCAGATGGTTTCCCGAAGGTAAATCAGAACTTTTATTATTACATAAGGCTTTTGTGCATGGTAGCTATTTGTTTTCACCGTTGGATTGTATATGTGAAATTCTATATGAGTGGAGTTTCATTTGGACAGCTTGGATTAGTATAACTCTTTGGTTTGTACTTTGAAATGAATGGGTTAAGGCAAACGTAAAGATCATTGAACACTTTTTCAAGAAAACTGATCAGTTTGTACATCTAATCTCTGAATTATAATGCTTACGTTAGGACTCTTTAGTGTTATCTTTTGGTATGAAATTTCTCGTAGATTAGTTTCTTTTACATCCCGGTAGTCTCTCCTGTCATCATTTAATTTCCTTGGGTATATGTGATGTGATTATAAATCAAAGTTTCCCACCAAAAATATGTATGTTATACTGGAGAACCTAATTGTTAGTTTCATTGGAGTTAAATAATGCAGTAATCTGGTTATGAGAGTTGGGCAAGAAATCTATGCGTTTATGCATCCCATACAACAGCTATGGCTAAACCAGAGATGATCTAATATGGCTCATATTTAAAGAAATGGCATTTAACTTAAACATTTTTAACCAACAGGAACACCCCTTTACGTGCATTTTTCCCTATCAAGGCTTCCTTCTCCGATTTTCCATAAGACAGATGAAGCAACTATTTCTTTCTTGAAATGGCATCTGAGGGAACTAAGGGCCTAACTCTTGACTTTTGTAACTGGCTCTTTTGAGTTTGAGTCTGTGATGGTTAATGTAATGCAGTAGTGCTTCTTTCTGTAGCTTTCTTGTGAGGAATCAGTAAATAGTCTACAATTTTGAAACTAGTAAATAATTGTAACATAAGATAGGAAATTGCTGATTTGTAGATTGTTGTCAACTGTGACTCCAGGACCATTATCCAATGTTGGTCCTGGCTATTTGGGGTCTTAGGAGGGGTGGACTAGATATAGACCTGATGTTTGGCATTTTTTGTACCAAGTGGAGACTTTCAAACACCCACTATTCACTCTCATGGGCTTTTCTGAATTTTTATGTACTTTTGGATGGTAAGGGTATCTGGTCACTCAACAGAGTCTGGCCTAGTCATAGTTGAATTGCCTTTGAAGT
The DNA here is from genome assembly GCF_000365185.1 of Nelumbo nucifera. The sequence goes on from NW_010729090.1 coordinate 7,440,215, forward strand.
TAAAGGCAGTCAATGACAAAGTTGTAATTTTCCATTCTTTTATATTTTGCAGGAGTATGGTGGCCAACTCTAGAGTCCATTTATATGTGTTTTGAGTAACAATATGGCTAATGAATTCTTGATGAAATTTTACTTATTGCTTCTATGATGATGAGTGATTCCCTTAAATTGTAGAGTGATTCTATGATTGCAATTATGGGTTCTCTATCTTTCTCTGTCTTGTTTTTTTGCTCAAGTTCTTTGATTTCAGCATTTATCAGCTATCAAAGACTTGGAAAAACTCCGTAAGATGACTTCATTAGAGGGTTGATAATCCTTTTATCATTTCCCACAAACCTAGATTTTTTTTTTTGGATAATTAACAAACCTATAATTTTCCTTGAACTTGAAGTTTTCCTTTGTCTTTTTGTACCAAACCACCTCCGAGGCTCTGAATTCCTTTATATTAGTTCTTTCTACAAGTCTTTGTTGGTATAAACCTTTGAAGTTTCACTCTACCAAACTTGGTTGCTTCTGACATATTGTCATTTTAAACCTTCATAAAAAATTCCATCTTTAGCTCAGATCTTGAGTTTTCTATTTTTTCTTCACAACACTAGGAAGTATTTGTAATTCTCATTGATCTGACCCAAAAAGTCAGATATCCTTGTAACCCCAATCAAATCACTGTAATAGGCTTAGGGGCAATTTGGTAATGGCTAAAGTGGCTGAACTAAGTTGTTTATTGCTTTGACTTTTAGCAAATAATTGAGTTATTCAGGAGATTGTTAGTTCCTTGATGGCTGAAGCTGAAGTTGGGTTGATTACTACATTCCTGAATATTTTTTATTTAACTTTTTCATCCATTAAATGATCTGTCATTCAATTCAGCCACTTAGCTGTTGTCAAATGGATCTTTAGTTCATTGCTAAACCTAAATTGAACTCTATACCACAGATACATACTTGTCCTATGTCAGTTGGATATCATCATATCACTTATCTTAAGATTTTGAAGGTGTTTTGATATTTATTTTGGTACTTCTGTAAATGGAAATATGTAAGCATTTTAAACCATGAATAGTGATTGCTAATTTGTTCATTATTTCGATAGCATTTTTATTTCTTATTACATTGGGTGGGATCTATTTATAAATATGGACTCATGAAACATTGGAATCTATGCTTGGAATTATCATGACAGGAAAAATAGTTTTTACTGCTCCGTCACGACCTCTAGTCTTGCAACAAATTGAAGCATGCCACAATATTGTGGGAATACCTCAAGTAAGCATATTTTTCCTGACTAGATTTAGATTTCTTAAGGATTCAAGTCAATCAGAGGAAAGATTATCTTGCCTCTCTTTTACATGTTTTGAGAATATTGGGATCAAACTGATTGCAGGAATGGACAATTGACATGACAGGTCTGATGAGCCCTTCAAGAAGATCATGTTTTTGGAAAACTAAGCGAGTTTTCTTTGTTACACCGCAAGTGCTTGAAAAGGACATTCAATCTGGTGAGTCTCTAAATCTATTGTTTAGTTTTTTCTTTGTTTACCTTCAAGGAAATATGTTAAAGAGACAGAAGGGGGGGATATATGATAGGAGAAAAGGACCCTGAACAAAAAGTCTGTAAAAGGTCACCCTTCCCCAAGGGAAGAGGCTGCACGTGACATACATTCTCTCAGGGGCTCTTTTCATCTTTATCTCTTTCTCCTTTCATTGTTTAGAAAAGCTTTCTTGTTGTTGATTGAAAAAAAGACCATAAAAAAGATACACATCCCTTAAGCATACAGAAAAACCTGAAACCTATTTGCCTGCATGTACTGTTTGTGGAATTTAGACTTAACTTTTGCAAATCTTCTCTTATGTTTTTTAGTGACTCAATTATAGGGCATGATAACCATAACGTCCATTAATTCTAGTTTGAACAATATTGTTGAAGATCTTGAAGATGGAAGTGGCCTTATCCTAAGCTTGCACAGGGCAGATCAAAGACATACTTGGTTAGTTTTTGAACAATAAATCTATGACTTTTATATCAGAAACCAAGAGAAAACTTTGAAGCATTAGACTCCAGTTTTTTTGATAGGTGTGTGTAATGGATGTGGATGATGATGAGAAATAGCTGAATAGGGTTTCAAACAAAAGTTACATACTTGTATACATGTAGTCAAGGGGACGAGAATTCTTAGAAACCCTGCAATAGTATAACTGTGACAATCGAAGGCAGAATTGGTGAAGGTAACTTGTTGTTATGTTATTTGTAGTGTTATTTGGTGGTTTCAAGAGACAATGGTGCAACAAAGACACCCATTTTGTAAATTGAGAGACCTAAGTTAGTATGCTTACAACTTGGCTTTCTCTCTTAAGTATAACTTGGTTCTTGGTTATGATGCAGAAAATGGAAATATTGGGGGGGGGGGGGAGGAAAGGGTGGAGGCTGAGGATGGGGGGAAAGGAGTAAATGAAGAGACATAAAATAGGGGAGGGAGATGTGCATGAGGCATATTCCTTTAGCACGCCTCATGAAAAAAGCATACGAGGCACACTCCTCTTGCACTTGAGGCGTATGCCTCAGAGGTTTCAGTGCCTTTGGCATACGTCTCAAGGCGTTTTGTGGGGTGCCTCGCTTGGAGGCGCACCTCTAGGTGTGCCTCCTACGCCTTTTAACACATTGTTTTTTGTTATTTACTAATAATAAACAAAAATATTTTAATTATTATTATTATTAAACATATTATTAAATATTATTACTTATTTTAATAAAATAATATTATTTATTATTTTATAATAATGATTATTTAATAAGTAATGTTTATTTATTTTTACTAAATAATAATATTACTATTATTGTTAAATAAATATTATTACTAATATTATTATTTCTTTAAATAAGGAAATAATAGTATTTATTAATTAATAATCAATATTTATAACAATACTGATTAATAATCAACAGTATTATTATTTAATAATAATTTTATTAAACCAATATTATGACTAAGTTTTATTTTAATTCAAATAAAAAATAATATTATTTAATAATAATAATATTTCATAATAATTTTTATTATTAAATAGTATTTTTTAATATAATAAAATAACATTTTATAGTAGTTAATAATTTTTTTACAATAAATATTAGTATTATAGTATTTAATAATATGACTTAGATATTTCATAATAATATTTGTTGTTATTATTAAATAATATTTATTTAAATAATAATAATTATTATTTATGAAATAAATATTATTGTTATTTACTAAATAACATTATTTAATAATAATATTATTAAATAGTTATTATTAATAATTGTTATTATTTACATAAATAAGTAATAATAATATATTATTTGATTAATAATAAATATTTAATAAATAATAATAATTATTAAATATTTTTTCAGAATAATATTTATTACTAAATAATGTTTTTTAATATTATAAAATAACAAGTTACTATAGTTAATAGTTTTATTGCAGTAAATATTAGTATTATAGTATTTAATAATATGATTTAAATATTCCATAATAATATGTATTGTTATTATCAAATAATATTTTGAATACAATATTATTTAAATAATAATAATTATTGTTATTTACTGAATAACATTATTTAATAATGATAATATTAAATAAGTTAGTAAATGCTATTATTTATGTAAATAATAACAGTAGTAATAATATTTAATTAATAATAAATATTTAACAATAATATTTATTATTATTAAATATTTTTAATATTATGAAATGATATTTAATACTTCTATTTAAAGAAATGTATTATTATTATTACTGTTACTATTATTATTATTATTATTATTAAATAGATGACAGTGATGAGGGCATTAATGTCATTTCATCACATCTGAAATGCATCTTATTCTGGTAGGACATGAGACCAGGTCTTACCATTTCAGATATCTTTTATTGTTTTAGGTGTTAGAAATAGATCGTAATCTCAAACACCACCTACCTCTGAAAAAGACATCTGAAAAGTGTTATCTTTTTTTGATCATTAACTTTGAAAAAATTTCTTTAATTAGAAAACTTTAGGATACACGATACACCAAGAAAAGTGTTATCAAACGCCACCTAAGAAACATGAAGAATAAAGGGATAAGGTTCTTGAGTGTGTGAAGTGGTAACTACTCATTAATCATTATCATGATTCATGAGTCATGATTGATAATTGAATCAATTGATTAAGCATGGAAGTAGAAGTACTTGTATGCAAAGGATGCAACTTGCTTAACTGTTCTCACAATCATTGGACAGGTTTGCAAGTATATATCTCAACTACCATATATTTCTATTGGGGAAGGAAAAATGGTATTAGATAGGTCTGCAAGTATATATTCCTATAGGTGGTGTATGCAAAGCAGTGGGAATGAGGCTAGAAGTTGTTTCCGGGTCTTTTCTTGTATTCATATTGTAAGTACGGTGGTAAGGCTAGAAGGGATGGTCTCCTTGAAGAACGAAGAAGGATTAGGGTCAAAGGCTAAAGAAAATAAAGGACAGGCTTCTGTCTCTCGAGAATCTCAGCAGAGCCGGGTAGTAAGGGTGGTTGAAGAGAATGTCCCCAATCGTGCTCTACAACATCTTTTTATAAGGGAGATCCTGATACTTTAAGGAGAAGGATTCCAAAAGGGATTTGGTTCTTATTAGGAAAGGGAATCCTTGTCTTTATGTCGGTTATCAAGGGAAAGCCATTGGGGTTTTGCCACGTGTCCAATGAGATCCTCTAAGGACAAAGTTCCCTTTTCCTTGAAGATTCTCGCTTAGCACGTGCAGGCTACACCCTGTCATGGGTTTCCTCGTGGCCACGTGTCAAGGACAAGGTTTTGGGTCTGACGGTCGTGTTTGGGTGTCCACCCGATTGTCTCTGGGGTGTCTTGTTGTAGCCTGCTGTGACTAGGAAGGATGTTAACCTCCCCTCAGCAGGCAGGCATCACTGGTATCAGGGTCTATCCACTGTTCGTTACAGCATGGGCTACCATTTCGTGTCAATTGCAAGGCGTGGGCTACCACCCGATTGTCTCTTGGCGATGTTGTTTTATGCCCATTGCGAGTCTCATGCGACACTCTCATCACAGGTCCTAGGAGGCATTTCATGCTTGTTGCAGGTCCTGGATGGTCTTCTAAGCTCATTGCAGATATATGTGGCTCTGTTTTGATACCTTCATTGTGATTATGACAGTGGAGGACCACAGGTACCTACACATATCTGATAACTTTTTGGGCTTCCAAAATAAATCATGTAGATCAAAACATGTATGTGCTGATGCAACAAGATTTGTGGGTTAAGGAGGTTGGATAAGTGGCCAACTCTCATATTTACAGGGTTGGATTTCTAACCATAACAGTCTATATGTTCTGGCTCAAAATTGATTGCAATAGGAGGTCCATTTTGAAGTCCTTTGGTACTGTATAGCCCTTCACAATGGTATCTTTTCCATTTCTTTTTCTTCAGCTTTCGGTTCCTCAGAAAAGAAATGTTAATGTTACATGGAAATAATCAACTTGGAAGCTATATGATGACAAATTGACACATAATCAAAGGCTGTTCAAAGGTCAATGCTTAAGTGATGTTTCTTCTTAGACTGTTCAACTTTATTCTACCTTAGAATTCTTATGCAACTGCCTTACAACAATATATCCCTTCTTTACAAGATACCAGAACTAATTGGAAACTTTAAGATTCTTTTGATCAGTTGGTAATTTCTAATGTTCAACTGCTTCTCATTTTAATATAATAGAAAAAGCCAAGCCAGAGTTTAACTAAACATATGCTACTTAATTTTTAGTGTAAGGTTTCAGTATTTTATTGCTTTCTGTCTTAGATTGTTCTCCATTTGCTGACATCTTCCCTCTATATCTAATGTGGGTTATGTTTCAAACACGAGGTGCCTTAGTTATGTTCAAAATAACATGGTAGTTGACTATAAATGTCTAGTTCCAGCTCTTCCATGGGTCTACTTTGGTTTATTTCATCATCATCATAACATCATTTAAGCCTTATCCCAACTTTGATGATTTAACTTTCTTAATTAAATGCTCATTTTCTTTTTCCAACCCTTTTTTGGGGCTTGTTACTTGTTTCTGTATTTATTTTGCTTACTTGTACTGTTTATTTTTTATTGTTGAAATTTGCTCATGTAGTTGTTTACTATAGGTACATGTTTGGTGAAACATCTTGTGTGCTTGGTGATTGATGAAGCTCATCGGGCACTTGGGAACTATTCATATTGTGTAGCAGTTCGTGAGGTTTGTCTTGTAAATGTATTTTCAATTATATACTAATAATCTATATCATATCATCCCACCTTTTTCCATGTGCATGTGTTTGTATATGTGTATGGGTAGATTTTATTTCTCCAGGATCTTAATCATGTCATACATTTGCAGTTGCTTTCTGTACCAGTGCAGTTGAGGATATTGGCTTTAACAGCAACACCAGGGTGTAAGTTGTCTTCTCATTCATTAATTTTATGGAAAATTTCTCTAGTTTTTTGATTCTTATACTGTTTTTTTGATCAATATTGTTATACTTAATGTTGTGGTTCAGCAAAGCAGCAGACAATTCAGAATGTTATTGATAACTTACATATTTCAACACTTGAATATCGGAATGAAAGTGATCATGATGTCAGCCCATATGTACACAACAGGAAACTGGAACTGATAGAGGTATAGTTCTTTGCTTTTGAAATTCTGGATAACACTGATGTTCTGGTGTAATTGACTCTGTTTCTTACAATAACACTAGGTTGCAATGGGGAAAGATACTATTGAAATAAATAATCTGCTTTTGGAAGCTATACAGCCTTTCGTAACTAGACTTTGTGCAGTTGGCGTACTCCATAATAGGGATTTTCAAACGGTATGATTTGGTTTACCTGTATTAGTGCAGTAAATTTAATCTCTTAATAGTTGCTCTGAAGTTTGCTAACCTTATATATTCATACAAAGCATGGTTTAAAATGTCAACATATTTCCTGATATTTCTATGATAGTTTCCATTTCCATGGTAACCAACATGACATAGTTGTCAAGGCTATGCCTAGGCGGCATGGCACCCTTGGAGGTTCACCTTGCCTAGTTGCCAAGCAGTTTTGTACATTGTGTTATAAATACTTTTATGTTCTTAATTTTTTGAGTTTATAATTATAAAATAGACATTATAATTTCTTTGAGTTTATGTTCATTTTGTGTTTATATACTAATTTCTTTTTATTATTTTCTTATTTGTTAGGGTTTAATCAATGCAAACATTGCTAAATGCTGTATTGAACCCTCAAAGACTTCAAAACCTGAACCAATAAGTAAGGAAGAACTTAAAATTTTGTCTAATCAACACATCTTCTTCTTCTTCCTCCATCTTTTCTTTTATTCTTTTCCTATAACAAAAATATTCATTTTGTGTTTATATACTAATTTCTTTTTATTATTTTCTTATTTGTTAGGGTTTAATCAATGCAAACATTGCTAAATGCTGTATTGAACCCTCAAAGACTTCAAAACCTGAACCAATAAGTAAGGAAGAACTTAAAATTTTGTCTAATCAACACATCTTCTTCTTCTTCCTCCATCTTTTCTTTTATTCTTTTCCTATAACAAAAATAGGGGTTCAACCCCTATATTTTTTTGAAATTTCTTTTCTTTCTTTTATTTCTTCTCATGGATATGTTGATTTTTTGTACTTAAACATGAATTTTGTGCTTTTCTTATGAAAATTATGGATAATTATTAAGGAAATATGGTTATGGAACCTAGGGAACTACCCTAGGAGGCTAGGTTATACACTTTTTACTTAAAGAATCCATCGCCTAGGCGATCAGTGACAAGGCGCCCCCTGTTGCCTAGCCTTGCCTTGGCGCTTGAAAACTATGGCTAAATGGTGTACATTAGATAGAATTATAACATGATGAGTTGGCAATAGTATTGTAGATATGTGGTGTAGCAATATTATCGCTTACTTAATGGAGATGATGGCGTGAGCTAATTTTTTTGCCCGATGTGGTGTTAAATCTTAGCTTTTGTTTGCGTAACAAGATGGATATCAATGACGGGGTAAAGTAGAAAATAATCAAAGATTTATTGTAAGAAAAATACGTTTTCAGTTCAAAAATGGGGGAAGAGAGAACATTTGAGAGGTTAATTGTGCCCAGTTTGCTTACATAATGCTGTAGCTTAAGCTTTGGGTCTCCTTTTGTAAACATATTAGCCAGCTATTCTTCAGAAGCATTAGATGGAAGACAAACTTCTCTAGAGGTATCCCTCTCTTGTATGACGTGTCTGTCAAGGTCAATATGTTTTGTGTGGTCATGTTGGATTGGATTATTTGCAATGTTTATTGCTGACTGGTTGTTGCAATACAACACCATTGACTTCTCATTGACAATAACGAGCTCTCCAAGTAGGAATCATAGCCACAAAAGCTTTGGGACACAAACACCATGAGCCATTGTTCTATATTATGCTTCTGCTGATGATTTAGCAACCACAGATTGCTTCCTGCTCCTCCCAAGAACCAAATTACCATGAACAAGAGTACAATATTCAGAGCTAGACTGCCTATCATCCACACAAGCACCCCCATCAACATCTATATAAGCTTCTATGTTCTATCCACATGTGTCAATGATTGGCAAACAATAGTCCCTTTTCTTGAACCCAAGCTTCTATGTTCTATCCACATGTGTCAATGATTGGCAAACAATAGCCCCTTTTCTTGAACCCTTTAGGTAACAAAGAATCCTTTTTGCTGCCACCAAATGATTGACAAACAATTCTACCTCTAAAAGAATGTGAACTTAAAATGGGGACATCCACAATACAACTGAAGTACCTCCAAACCTTTGAAGCCAGCACGCTTTGAATGAGAAGGTGGTTAGTAGACTCGACTTGCTTCCGTCTGCAAACAATTACAAGCAGAAGCTAGAGTGATTTGAAGTCTTTGAATACTGCTATCAGTTGAGATATTTGCTTTCAACAACTTCCAACAAAAGAGAAAGATCCTAATAGGAAATTTACAGTTCCACACAAATTTTGGCCACCAAATTATAGGAGAGGTCTCCGTAATTGAAAGCCAAGTAGATTTAGATGAAACCTCCAGATTTGTCTGGCAACCAGATCCATTCATCCTGGCCCATCAACCAGTGAACTTTCACTTCACCAAGCAAAGCCACAATATGTGAATCAAGCAAACTCAGCTGATCAAAATTCCAGTCTCCATTCTCATCCAACACATCAATGAGTCTGGGAGATAAATCAAGTTGAGGAAGATTTGACACCCATATGACCAAGGGCCCACCATCACACCACCTATCCAGCCAAGTCAAGACTTTGCCCTCTCTAACATGCCACATTGAAAGCTCAATTAAGTCATCCATTAACCTGTAATTAGCTCACCGAGTAGAAGAGCCAGTGTTATTAACCACTGATGCTGATGACACAAGAAATTGCCAACAAAGAAGGAAAAAGGACTTAAGGCATTCTTCCTTTGTGGTGACATGGATAACATGGAAGGAAAGGAATGCATGGGTTTTCAATAACAAGATCACCTGTCCAGAGGCAACATGGTGAAAAGATATTGGCATAGCAAGGCCATGTCTAATTATCAGCAAAGAATTCAGGGAAGTTCCTTACTTTTAAGCTTATAGTTTCCATATCTTATATGCAACACAAATAGATAATATTTGGACTTTGTATACCTAATGATTAAGCTGCTTGTGTTAACACTTTTACACTTTTGTATGAATACATTATATTTGCCTCGTCAGATAAAAGTGCAAAGAGCAAAACTTTCACCATAATTAGGAAGATGCCTTTTGACCCAAAAAGTAAGAGACCAGATCTACTGCCAATATTTTGAAATGACAAAATGCCTTTATAGCCGAAAAATGCTGAAAATGAAGAGTTGAATTCTCCATCAAGTATATTTTGTTTTTGGCTGTCGAGAAGTTGAACCTCGTATAGATCTGTTTGGTGCTTTTCTTATAATTAGTGCTCATTTTACAATGTTATTAAGAATCATCACTGATTTTTGCCAGTTGAGTCCATGTGAATTACTTAATTCAAGGGATAAATTTCGTCAAGCACCTCCACCTGCTCTTCCTCATACAAAATATGGAGAAGTAGAAGGATATTTTGGAGTTCTTATAACACTTTACCACATACGAAAGTTACTTTCAAGCCATGGAATAAGGCCAGCATATGAAATGCTTGGAGAGAAGTTACAACAAGGGTATGTGCTTTTGCTTACATTATTTAAGCAATTTTTCTTCATAATGACAAACTTTAGGATTCTAAAAGTTTATCCTTGCATAATACTTGTGAAAGTACTTTTCTTGTGAAATTTTCTCTCTAAGGTGAATTTGTTTGAACTCTATCCATCTCTATGGAAGTGAGGATTTCTTTATATGTGGACAGTGGATGGCTAGGAGATTTGATTCAAAATACAACTTTTAACTTGTGGATAGACTAATAGTCTTTGGACGAGAGAGGATATGCGTATTTTGGGGGGAAGGGGGTGCAGTTGCCTTGTGTTATTTATCCTCTACTAGAGGCAAGGTTTAAAATGTTGATGTCGGTGGAAATGTCGGTCATCCAAATATAAGCAACATGTCTTGAATGTCGGAAATATCGTATGGAAATATTGTAAAAATTATAGACATGGTGGTAACATTTTAAAATATGCAAAATATAGAAAGGTATTTTATGAAATGATAAAAGAAGCATAGGCACACCTTTTTAAATTATTATCTTGTTGCAAATCATTAAACAAAGCTAAGAAACTGAGGTTATAGACAAAAGAATGCGTTCTGAAGTTGCCCTGTAAACTTTAAGATGCAGAGCTTCATGATAAAACGAGTTAAAGCAAAATTTCAACTCATAGAAAATGTAAATGATTGTAATAGATCAACCAAATAATCTATTACACAAACAAAAAACTAGAAATGAATATTTGAGCTAGCTCAAAGTGTTAATCATGTAAGTTAGGCAGACAATAAAATTGTTACATAACATATTTACAATATTGTACCAACTTATGTTATAATACTATCTTTTGGACTCCACATAGTACTGGTAGTGTTCACTAGGAAATATGTTGATTCCATTAAAATTTTGTGTCGCTACCCATGGAAATGGCAATATATCGTTGAAATATTAGGGAAATTAGGGGCATTTTAAACCATGCCTAGAGGTGGCTATAATTTTAGGTACCACTGTTCATGTAGTACCTTGGATATTTTCTCCCCAAATATTATGTTTTCTGATTGGTGACAGGTCTACTCCTGAGGATTCTAAGTTTTTTGTTGCCTCTAGTATTTTTTTACTACTATTGGATGTTCTATTTACTTCTTTTGAGGCCTTAAAATGAGATCGTTGTTTTCTGACCAGGCTATTTCTGTTGCATGATATACATATGCAGAACTTTACATTTTATTCAAATGACCCAAAAAAATGGTGAACAAAGAATAATTGATTCCTCTCAAGCTTAGAAACCTATATTTTTTATGGTACTTTTTCCATCATTGGTATTGCTGATTACATGGATTACCTATCCCCTCTTTTCGTTTTTTTGTTCTTTTGTTAATGAGGAATTTATCATAGATCATGGGAATAAAAGGTGATGCAGGAGCTAAAGAGTCCAAATTGGCATTCTTTGAATTTTTATATATTCATGTATTTTTGACAGTAGGGGTGTTTTTGTCATTTTAAAAATGATCTGTGGGGTTTGATGAAAGGATCTGGTTTGTCTGGTTATAGTTGGTTTATGTTGAAAGTTTTAGACTCATCAAATACGTAGTTTATGAGTTATTAAGTCTTCTTTGAATTGACTAGGATTGTGGTAAAGTACCAAGCTTCTATTTTTTCATGATCTACAGTATAAGTATGTATGGATGTTTTACACAATAATCAATGAAGCTTATTTGAGTTCCTACAGCTTATGCTACTGATGGTGAGTGATTCCCATTCCCTAGAATGATTGCTAGGCCTCTCTTTCTCTCTCTTCTTTCTTAATCCTTCAAGAAGCCATTAAAGTCTGCAATAGCCATAAGTTTACCACCAAAATCCATTCATCCTAGTCTCACTAAAATTTGTTTCAAGTCCAGCCGTCGATCACATCACTCCCATCTCAATTGGTATCAGAGCTTATGGTTAGGCACTATTTTCTCACAAAATGACTGTTTAAATAGGCCTAGAATATCTTGAAATCAATTGTATGAATATGGATTTGATAACATACCTTCTTATGGTCTATAATCAATGGCAGCCAGTTTTTTGAACCATACCAGGAGAAATGTCATCTTTTTTTTTTCGGTTTTGTAATTTATTTATATCAGATGCTCTTTTTTAAGCAAGAAAATTTGTTTGTGATGGAGTACATGAAAGAGTTTTGATTAATAACAGAAACTTTTTATTAAAAGGAAAAATAGCTTACAAAGGAAACAAAGGGGAGAGATCAAAACTCTTCCCAAGAAAAACAGAAAAACAGTTACAACACTGCCCAAAACAATCGTTCCCTTCCCACCCCTTGTTTAACCAGAGTATCTGCAAAGGATGAAGGAAGGGGAAATCCATCATATGGGTGTCCGAACCATGCTAGATGGCTGGGCGAAATTTCAAAAATTTCCTTTTACCCTTCCGAGAATTGTATTCCCAGTTTTAGAAAAACAACAATTTTCAAGGATTGTTCTTGCACCGAACCGGACCGGATCTGAAACCAAAATGAAGGGAGAAGTATACCTGATACGGATTCCACAAATGTAGCTCCCAAAAGAGAGTACCAAAACTAGCTTTCATTGAAGATGACACAACTTGAATTGAGGCCGCTTGAGCAACACAGTTTTTTAGAAAAAACTGTAATCCAACAGCTTGGATCGAGCAAGGGTGGTGAGCACGAATTGAATCTGATATTTTCTTGCAAAAATTGGAAATCAGAACTGATCTTTATCAGTTCAGGAACTGGAGGTTGAACTAGGGTTTCTGGGCGGCAAGAGCAGATTGATAACTGGACACCCTTCTTTTATAAGCCTTAAGGATCAATATTCCTAATCGAATTAGGAGGATCCTAATCCAAATCTTTATTTGGATTTGGACTTTTTAAGTGGATAAGACTTATCCTCTTATCCTAATTGTTGATCCAAACCCATATCCATACCCATATTCACCCATGTTACATGACTGCTTAAGTTGTCATCTGACCACTTGATTAATCTAATTAATCATGGGCTTTAGGCCCATTAAGTAAGTGGCTAACGACCCTAGATAGTTGCTGGCCCATTTGGTTCTCTTTGTATGGCATGGGACCCCAACAATGACCTCACATAAGCCCACATGGGTTCGGCCCATCCTATGTGAAAAGGCCTAGCTGAATTCACTGTCAAGTATAGTGAACCCTTGAGTTCATCAGTATGGGCTCTTAATGGGCCTACCATATACACTAAATGATCCTTTAGTCCAACCATCCTATAAAGGCCCAAGGACAATGGACTTAAGTGAAATATAGCCCATTAGGTAAAACAGCCCTAAATGGTCTTTTACACTTAATATCTCAACCCTTAATGATAAAAAACTACCCGATAGGGAAGGACCTCTCCCCTGGCTACAAGGTGTAGTGTTGCACTCTCTGCTTGGATGGGTCCCGAGAATTAAAACCTTTTGTAAACTTTTTTCTTAAAACATAATATATATATATATTTTGCAAAACAAATCTCAAACTCGGATGAAATCGACTACCGACGGTTTTGGTTTCCATCAGAGAGACTGCAGTCCCGATCATTCACTTTGTTCGACAAAGGGGCTGATCCTGTTACTATGATCACCCACTTGAGTGAATTCTCAGACTGCCCCAACATACTAGGTTTTGACCTCCGAAGGATCTCATTGATTGGCATATCAAAGACAACCCAATTTGTCACCCAGTGCAATACCATAATCGAGTCTAGGGGTTATGTGTAACTTTCTAGTTTTGCCCATCAGTCTCCAAGGTCCAGGGCATAACTGGAAATTGGTCCGGGTTCAGTGTTTCAAACACACACTGCATGTGCTTTGGGTCTAACCTTGGCAACTGAGACGAGCTGCCCCAACCTTTTTGGTAGCACATCAGTATTAGCCTTGGCAGGATAAACTTCCCCAAGTCTATCAAACGGCTGAGAACATTCTAAACTAACACGAGTCTCATAAGTGTCCAGTTTAAGGGTAATTACATAGAAACACACCAATTATAACATGAATCAATTATGTACTTTTATTCATTTACAATAAATGGATATGTACATCAATCTGATTGGAGCTAAGGGCATACACTGTATAACAAAGGAATTAGCAATTTTCTAAACCCAATGAAGCTGAATCTCTATTCCTCAAGCTACCCAGTCAAACTCTCTTTTTTCATTAGTAAATTTCTAGAGTTTACTATTCTCCTTTTGCAACTAGTTTTGAATCTCCTTCTATAATTAGCTTTTGAATGTTCAACTCCTTTGCCTTCTTTATCCCTTCCAACACCACCATGACCTTGGCTCTAAGAGAGTCCGCAACCCCAATTGGACTAGAATACATCACAATTACTTTCCCCTCTTCATCTCTAAAGGTACCTCCTACACTTGAAGGCCCTGTGTTGACCTCACTACTACCATCAAAATTTAGTTTTATGAACCCTAGAGCTGGTGTAGACCAAATAGATTGACTCTCATCTAGACTGGTATTTAAAGAGTTAGTCATTCATTATAACATCATTGAAGATGACAGGTAGAGATTGGCTTGTTTCAAGAATGGGATGAGACCAAACGTTAGTGTGTATTGGAAGATTTGTTAATTGAGGGTTTGTTGAGAGAGAAGAAGAAAAGAGAAGAGAGTCTTATGAATGAGAGACGTGTGGAACTGTTCACACACTTAAACTTGATATTTAAACTGTAAGGGAAAATTACAAGAATGCCCTTACTTGGGTTCCTAGATACAAAAATGATAAGAAAGACCAAAAATCCCTTGCCTAAGTAGTCTCAACACTCCCCTTAAGCTAGGCATATATGTCATGCCCAGCTTGTTTAGGTTCTTTGCAAACTTTTGATGGTGAACACCTTTTGTGAAACAATTAGCAACTCGGTCTTTCAACCTTACAAAGGATCAATAATTTAAAAAACGTGCCTCAAGCGCGCCTAGACGCACAGGCAAGGCGCATTTTAGGGTATGCACCTTGCCTAGGTCCTAGGCGCACACCAGGCGTGCGTCTGATGCGAGAACCCCCAATTTGGTGATGTTGTTCATTCATTCATCCTAATAAAATGTCCTCTTAAAAAGCAATTAAAACTATAAAATATTATTTTTTTTGTGTGAAAACTAAGAATTTAAGACCTAATGTGGACTTGTTTGGGATTGCCTCGAGGGGCGTGGCACAAAGGTGACTCGTAGAATCAGGAATGTAATATGTTTTACATTACATTAGCTACTTGAAGTAATGCAATTGAGTGAAAAAAGCGATTAGAGGTTTTACATGCTTGAAAATGTTTTATATGCTGGGTTTTATTTTTAAATTCTTATTTGAGTATGCTTTACATCTTATGTTTATGCATTTTAATTTTAGATAATAGGTTTTTTAAAACATTTATTTTAAAGTTTAACTTTATATTTTTATTAATATTACGTTTAATATTTTTTGAATTTTTTGGCATGTTTTTGAAATTTCTAGTTTTTCTTTTTTGATTTTTTAGCATTTGTTTTGTTGCACCTTGCTTAAAAAAGGTGTGCACCTTGCCTTGCGCCTTTTGCCTCAGGTGCAAATTGACCCCTGCACCTTTTTTGCACCTTGCGCTTTTAAAACACTTGAAAGGATAGGAAAATCTCCACTAGCTATCCTCTCTCTAATAAAGTGACTGTCCACTTCAATGTGTTTTGTATGATCATGCTGAATAGGATTGTGACTAGTGTTTATTGCAACTTGATTGTCACAATAAAGTCTCATTGGAGTATCTACTTGGATGCCCATTCCAGTCAACAAGGTCTTCAACTAGAGTAGTTTAGACACTTTGGGCCATTGCCCTATACTTTGCCTCAGCATTAGAATGAGCAACAACAGGCTGTTCCTTGTTTCACCATGAAACTACATTGCATCCAAATAAGGCATTGAAAGATGATCATCTAGTAATCATTAGTTCATTACATGCAAAAATCCCAACAAAATGAGAGAGAGAGAGAGAGAAATCTCAAAAATTTGCAAAACCCTAATGCTTAAATTGCATGATCATGAGAGAATTGATTTCTCTCTTGGATCCTTTGTGTCTATTGGACCATAAAAGATCAAATCTTTGGATTTAGTTTGAGTGTAGTACCTGATCTTGATGTCCACAAACACAAAGATTGAAGTGGTAGTTCACACCTAGGCTCGAATTGTCCCAAGAAAGTTTGCAACGAATTAAAGATGGTGCAGTCATGTGTTTGCAGTCTCAATTTGATTTCTAGAAACTCCAGCAAGAAAGGTGATACTTTGATCACGAATTTGAGTGATCTTTTCACCCAAAATTCTTCTAGAATCACTCTCTAATGGTTCTCTAGGTTTGGTCAAATAGGGTTGCAAAACCCTAGGTAAGTCTCACAATGTGTAGGCTGAATTCAACAATGAAAGGGGAGAACATGCATGATTTGATTCTTCAAATTCAACAGCTATGGCAGAATTAGTTCTTTCTTCCTCTTCTATTTTCTCTTCATTATTTGTTTGTTAATACTTGTAGCTGAAGCCTATTGTTATGTGTTGGAAATTTTCTGCTTCAAACACGAGGAAAGCAAGTACACCCAAACACCTAATAGGAATAGGAAAAATGTCCCAATGAGAACAGAAAATGCTGAAAGGTGTCTTCATCCCCAAAAACAGAGAAGGAACTCTATTAATAAAAAATTATAGCATCCCCCTAGAACCTTAGGGAAACATGAACACTAAACATAATACTACTAGCCACCTCCAACATGTGTATATTCTTTATCTCAGCAATGCCATTTTGCTGTGGTGTTAAGAATAGGTTCTCTAATGAATGACACCATGCTCGAGAAGATACTAGATAAGGAAAGGCACGAGATGCGACCTTTCCTTTAAGATTGATTATAACATTACAAGATCAGATGAACATGATTCCAAGGTAGCCCAAAATAAAGAGTCCCAAGAAACCCCTTGTTTAGCAAGTGGATCAGCCAAAGAGTTTGCTGATCTGCCTACCCACTGGACTCTAACTGTCATATTTCTTCGTTATAAGGATTTCAAACATTATTTGATTTGATTTTTTTTTTATCCAAGTGGTAAACTATGCAAGAACCATTTGATGAAAATAACAAGTCAAACTGGAAAGCTCATCATGGGAATGCATTAGGTATATCTTTAAGATAGTTTATGCCCTTAGCTTCAATCAGATTGATATGTATTGAGATTTATGAATTAATAAAATCAATTCATTGTAATTTCATGTTTGTGATTGATGTGTTTCTGTGAATTACCCTTTAAACTAGATATTTATGAGGTTTATGTTAGTTTAGAAAATTCCCATCCATTGGATAAACTTGGGGAGTTTATTTTGACAAGGTTGACACTGATGTATTGCTTAAATGGTGAAGCAACTTGTCTTAGTTGTTGGGGTTAGACCTTAAGTACAGTCAGTGTGTATTTCCAAGAAATATTGAGCATGGAGCTAGTGTTTTAAAAGCGCAAGGGCCAATTTGTGCCTGAGGCGCAAGGCGAGGTGCACGCCTTTTCAAGAAAGGCGCAAAGTTACAAAAAAAAGCTAAAAAATAAAAAATGTTAGAAAATTAAAAAAAATGCCAAAAATTTTTAAAAATGTCAAAAATATTAAACATATTGTTTATAAAAATATAAACTTAAATTTTAAAAGAAATGATTTAAAAAACATATTATTTAAAATTAAAATACATAAACATAACATGTAAAGTGTTTCAAATGAAAATTTAAAAATAAAAGCCAACATATAAAGCATTTTCAAGCATGTAAAACCCACAATCTCTTTTTTTTTTTTCCTTAATTGCATTGCTTCAAGTAGTTAATGTGATGTAAAACATATTGCATTCTTGATTCTATGAGTCACCTTTGTACCATGCCCCTCGAAGCAAGCCCGAATAAGTCTATGTTAGGCTCTGAAATTCTTATTTCTCACATAAAAAATAATGATTTTATAACTTTCATTGCCTTTTAAGAAGATATTTTATTGCAATGAATGAATGAACAACATTAGCAAATAGGGGGTTCTCGGAGTTGAGGCGTACATTGTTATAAAAAGCGCAAAATTTTAAAAAGGCGCATGCATGGGCTGAGGCGCAAGGCGCACTAGGCGTGCACCTTTTGAAAGGGGTGCGCCTAGGACTTGGGTGAGGCACATACCCCAAAATGCGCCTAGGTGCGCCTTTTAAATCACTGCATCGACCAATTTCTAGTTTTGCCCTAAACCTTTTTTTTTTCGAAGAATCAGAAAAAAAGATCATTAAAAGAATAAAGAGTACAAAAGAAAGTTGATAAGATATCACTTGAGAAACAATGACCATAACCAACCCAAATTCAACACAAATCCACAAAAAGATACAAAAACCACACATTACCTAAGGACAACTACAAACCCTGACTCTATAAAGGAAACCCCTAGAGCTGAAACTACCACCATATAGATCACCGAGCCGACTAAGCCTCTACATGTGAAATGAACACAGCCTCAATCTTCACCTAGTAGAGAATCTTCTTGCCCAGAATCTTCCTTGTCCCAAACCTTGCCTTCTTTCAGTCGAGCTCTTTTATTCAACATCTCGTCCATTCTTTACCTCTCGAACTCCTCGAAGGCCCTTCTAGCAAATTCTTTGCCACCCCAAAAAACATAAGCCCATGCTTTTACCGATTGTTACCTCTCTTTCTGCTAATTTTTGGATAAACACGCCGTCTGAGTCATCCTTTTTCTTGCCCCTTGTTTGTAACGACAAGTTCTCATCGGAGTCAGCACCTTCAACACCCTCCTTGATTACTTTTTGCTCCTTCCCTAATTGGGTATCCAATGATTTAATTTGCAGCATAGGCCCCTTTTGATCACTTCCAATTATCACATTTCCTTTTGCACTTTTTCTCCTATAAACCCGCTTGTAGATCTCTGTAGGGCCTATCCCAACCAGCCCGAGCTTTAGCCTGGAAAAAATTTTTGTTATGTGCACAACATTATGATTTCTTGAGCTGCGTATTTTTTTAATATTCACCTCATTAGACGTCTCCTTCTCCTTCTCAATTTTGTTCCTTTGACCCAATTCTACACCCAACTTTCCAACCAACACCTCCTCAAAACATAAATGGTTACCATATTACTCTGATTTTTATTACCTCCATCCCCTCTTCTCTGATAGCGATTTCCTTTTTGAAATTCTTTGATGAAAAACCATTTTCTCCCGTCTTTCTTTTCTTCCTCTTCCATCTGCCTAAACCCCTTAGAGTCATCCTCCTCAAGGTTTTGCCTTGAACCTTGGAGATAGATGGGCAAAATTGGAAAGTTACACTTAACCCTGAACATGATAATGATACTACACTAGGTTTTGGATTGGGTTTCTTTTGATATACCAACCAGTGAGAACTTTTTAGGGGTCAAATACCTGGTGTTAGGGGGTTGACCTAAGTAGCACCGTAGATCGACGGACATAACAAGACCAAGCAAGCTTGGGCCACTTTGGCCCATTTTACTGATTTAATATAAGTGCTAGATATTTTCAGCACAATGAATGGATATTCTAAAAACTAAGAAAGCATTCTTGGAAAGACATTAAACACGATAACATTCTAGAGATAAATCCAGCTAAGTAAGGAAATAAGCGTGTGATTTAAATGATAAAAGTGTAAAATTGGAAACAACAATTAATAGGATAATTCTAGAAAGATATTAACCACATGTTTTAAACATGTGTAAAGAACAATTTAGACATTTTAGAATATGAGGGTAAAATAGGAAAAACATGAACTTAAGAAACTTCTGGAATGTGCACCCAAAAACTATAAATAGGAGTCTTGAATCCATCCTTGCCCATCACTTTGATATCAGTCCATCCTTTCTCTCTCATCCATATTAGCCTTTTCCATCATCCCATTCCAGCCATCCACCATTTCCTCCTTTTCTCTTTGGAATTCCAACACCAATAAACTACAATGGCTTGATCCCTCGTCAGAGGGTATTTCCCACTTGCTTATTTCCCATTTCTTCCCATTTTTGGTTTACTCAATTCCTCAAACCTTGGAGAATAGACCACTTTACATCCATGGCCTTACACCTGGGTATGTTGGAGTAGTTCAGAACATGGTTCAAAATTTTGATACATATTGTATCAGGAGCTTCCTGATACGCCTCTCCAAGGGGTGTTTTGGGGTCTAACCTGGTTCAGGGGGTAGATGGCCCTTAAACTGACCCCTCTAAACCAGGTTTAAAAAAAAACTAAAGGGGGGGAGGGGGTGAGACATGATACAGCCCAATACGCCCTAATTGATATTTTGAGCCTTGGTTTAGAATACTACTTGAGTGGGTGATTATTGTGAGGGGATCAGCCCCTTTGCAGAAGAAGAGAATATCAAGTTTAACACTTTCAACTGTTTTTGAAATCTCTTTGCAAAATGTATTTATATTTATAATATGCTATTTTAAGAAAATGAGTGGAGGGTGTGACATTGCATATAGTAGTCAGGGAAGAGGTCCTTCCTTGTAAGTAGTGTTTGATCATTTAAGGCTGAGAGGTTACAAGCAAAAAACCATTAAAGGGTTAAAACCTGGTGGGCTTTAAGGATAAACTCTTCGAGTTTATTCAAGCCCAATAAGGTTTGCAACAGTTATGTTATCGAACCATTTAAGAAATGGGCCTTAGCCCATTAGCTAGTTAGACTAGTCACATGACAAATGTTCATTGAGTCAAATACGGGCTTGGATTGGGGTATGGATCTCATAATATCTAATGTAATTAGAGGCCTAACCAAATTAGATTTGGATAGTCCTAATTACATTAGAGTTGCGATCTATATATAAGAGATAAGATGTAGAGATCGGCAACTACTAGTGCACCTCATTTTTGCACCTTTCTCTCTACTTTCTTGCTACCCAAAAACCCTAATTCGGTCTACCCTTAAAAAGCTTGCTTTCTCTTATTTTTCTGCTATGCTTTTCTTGCTAAAACATTAGAAAATAAAGTGGTTAATAGTTGCAATCATCCAAACAAGCTGAAAAGGGAAATCAGGTGAAATTAGTTGCAAGATCGGCCTCTTTGCATCAACTGCACCTTCTTCGGTTGGGTGGACGGTTTGAGCTTGAATTCTGGGCGTGAACCACTACTTTGGGAGATGCACTCTGTGGTCTCCGTATTAGGTGCACTTTTTTTTTTGGATCAATAACAGAAACTTTTATTAAGAATAAAAGAAAAGAGAAAGATACATCAGGAAAGGAGGGGTAAAATCTCTTAACCCACCCTAAAAGAAGAAATCAGATTACAAAATTGCCCAAAAAGGATTAGCTCTTCCCACGCCTTGTTTGGCCAAAGAGTCTGCCAAAGATTGTCACTCCTCTTAGTCCACTAAAACTGACTTTTCATGTTTTGAGTCAGTTGATTAATTTTCATTTTCTCATTTAAGAACTTTCAGACTGAAATCTTCCTTTTGCAGCCAACTAATAGCCAGCCTAGAGTCACCTTTCATTGACAGTTTTGCTGATATTCAGCTAATGGGCTCTTTTAGTCCATTCCAAAACTGCCAAAAAGTTTCAGCTCTCAGAGTATCTCCCCATCCAATAGGACCTGAATACATGGCAATAATTCGACCTTCCTCATCCCTAAACACTCCCACCTACACCTGAAGGGCCTTGATTTCCTTCGCTTCTTCCATCAAAGTTCAATTTAGTGAACCCTATAGTTGGAGGAGTCCAAACTGGAATATGGGAAGTATTCAAGGGAGCTGACCGGGCCACTTCTTTTCCAAT
The DNA here is from genome assembly GCF_000365185.1 of Nelumbo nucifera. The sequence goes on from NW_010729090.1 coordinate 7,462,184, forward strand.
TCTTAATGATATCTCCTGCTGAATAACCTTCAAAAAACTTCAGTCTTGACCCAATGAACCACCCTAATAGAAACTAATTCAATGATGGCTTCCTTATTTCTTTCTTTTTCATGGATTCCTCCCACACTGTCCAGCATACAGCTGCTCTGACACATCTCTACAATATTTTACCTCTCCTTTTTAACCCCCTCACTGAAGTAGAGTTAAACAAGCTCTGCACATTTGGAGGGGAGGACCACCTGCAACCAAAGAGAGAAAAACCAACACTAGATTTCCTCCGTATTAAGTACACTCATAATTTATTTTGAAATCAAATTCAATACTGATAAAAAAAAAATCAAATCTGGTTCAATCCAATTTTAGATCGTTTCTTGGTGAATTTAATTCTCCAAATCTAGGGAATCCGATTCTTGAGTTTTGGACTGGATAATTTTTGAAATTTGGCCAACAAACCCTAACTGGTTCGGCCTACATACCGATGTAACAGTGCATTCAACAATATCTTGGGGAATCTAGAGTAATCATGTACCACCAAGAAGAAATACTTATGATCCCTCATAGAAGGAACATGGTAAGGCCCTCGAACATCACCGTGTAAAATTTCAAAAAGGTGAAATGCTTTTTTTTATTACTAAAAGTAAAATTGGTCCTACAATCCTTTTCTAGTTTGTAACTCTCACAATACTAAGCAACTGAATTGACCAAAATAAAGTAGGAAACAAAACATGTAATGACCCAAACAATTATACCACAACATAATTTGATTCACTGACTGAGAAACATAAAGTATTGCCACTCCCATAACTTCTCTGACGACCCAATGCCGTATTTAGTAGGTACATTCGATTCGCCACATGGCTACTCCTATTCTTCTTCCTTATAAGTGCTAGTTCCTTAAATTTACCAGTAAATAACCAAGTTTAGTGGTTCCATCAATTGTCATCCTTGCTTCAGAAAGGTACATTGCTCACCTTGTGCCTTGGACCTCGGGTGTAAGATGCCCTTTGTGCTTTTATTGTGCCTTGCACTTTAAAAACACTGGACATATGTTGCAAATGTGCAATTCTAGTCGAACTTAGGATAGAAATTAAAGGGTGTGCCGCCAGGAGAAAAGAGACTACAGTGCTCACACAGGAGCTTCTAGATCAACCTCCAACTACTTCTGACCCATTAGATGATTAAAAACATCCCTTGGAAGTCCCAACCACCACTACAAAAGACCTCCGGTTGATCTCACCCTATGCGATCAAAATTTTTATAGTTCTTGACTTTGGGAAACAACTTCAGGAGCCTGGTTTGGGCAGCAGTTTCTCTGAATGAATCTACAAAAATCATCTAGAACTGGGTGATCAAATCAGCATTGACCAGGGAAGTCCCAACCACCACTACAAAAGTCCTCCAGTTGATCTCACCCTATGTGATCAAAATTTTTATAGTTCTTGACTTTGGGAAACAACTTCAGGAGCCTGGTTTGGGCAGCAGTTTCTCTGAATGAATCTACAAAAATCATCTAGAACTGGGTGATCAAATCAGCATTGACCAGTCCTTCAAATCTTCATGCAGTTTACTGGTTCTAAAATTGTATGATCTTCATCTGGGAACTTCTTGGTTGCTCTGATACCAACTTGGAATTAAAAGACATGAAATAATTCTTGCAAATTGAAAGAACAATAGAAAAGGAATGAAGAAGATGTAGAGAGAAAGGAGAAAGGGAACAAAAGGTTTGGAGAAAGCCAAAAGTTTTTGGGCAGCAGCCTTTTTTCTATTTGTATATGCTATTAGTTACTATATGATAAACACCCCTGGTTGGAAAACATAAAGAAGCATAAAAACAAATAGAAAACTGATATAATCAGTTAGAAAAATATAAAAGCAAAATAGCACCATATAATCTGGTGTTGATCTCAACAATTTCTTTGCTTTTATCTATTATATGTCTTGGCGTTTTGTCTCACTCCTGGATAAATTATCATTTAATCACAAGTTTGTATCCAGTATTTGTCGTTTTTCTTTTATTTTATTGGTAGTTCTATACTGTTGTTAACTTGCCCCATGAAGTTGCTAGTAGCAGTATACTTTCAATTTCACAATTATCTGCAACCAGCATACAAACTCTGAGGGTAGGTACAAAATTTCCTGGGTATGTTGATCAAGTTGGTAATCCCAAGCTTAATTTTGATGCCAGGAATTTTGCAAGACTTCTTGGCAGGAATGAAGTTATATGGAAGGCGAAAATGTTGATGGAGCAAAGCTTGTCTCATGGTGCACCAAACCCCAAATTGTTGAAAATGATAGAAATCTTGATTGATCATTTCAGTATGTAATGTCATCCTCATTATTAGATCTATTTTCTATCTATTGCAAATATTTTCTTTTGACTTGTATGGAAATTGTACCTGCTTTTCTTCCTTGACTTGTATGGAAACTCAAGAATATTCTCAGAAAGGGAAAGAGGCATTGAAAATGTAATAGAACTAATCCACTTAAGTGCAGCACAATGGCTAAAGTCCTCGGCTTTATTTACTGATTTTACTCTAGATGACTTGCTGAGAAAGTGGGAAGAGATTGCCAATTCTGCCCAGGTTAGAACTGGGCTAAGTCTCTCTTGGACCCCTCCACCCTACTGGATATATAAAGCTGAACATTGATGGCAGTAGTAGAGGGAACCCAAGGCAATTTGGTATTGGGGGAGTATTCAAGGATGGGAATGGGAATGTTTCAGCCATGTTTTCTGGCCCGATAGGTGTAAGTGATTCCCTCAGAGCTGAGATTCTTGCAGTATTGGAAGGAGTCCGAAGGGCAAAGGAATTGAATATAAGGAGGCTTGTGGTTGAAGGTGACTCGGAGGTGGTAGTAGGGTGGCTGAAAGAGGACAAGGCTGGGTTGTGGAACTACAGCAATGGAAAGAAAAATTTCAAGTGGCTGGCAAAAGAACGGAAGTAAAGTACAGTTGAGTGAAGAGATCTGCTAACTCTTTTGCTGATGGGTTAGCCAAGCAAGGGGTGGTTTGGGAATCTATGTTTTGGGCTCTTTTGTAATTCTGTTTTATTGCTTTTCTGGGGGTTCTTGCCCCTACCCAGGGAGTTAAGATAGTTTATCTCCTCCTCTTTGTAATTAATATTTTTATCATTTTAATGAAAGCTTCTGTTATTGATAAAAAAAGAAGATTAAATTTGAACCTCAACTGGTAAGTAAGAAGTTTTGGTAGTACATAAAAAATAGGCATATCCATTATTATGAACTATTTTAGAAGGAACTTTCAGTAGTACACTCAATTCAACAAAATCTTAACATAACTATATTAGGTTGGCTTCATAATTGCTATTTTATCACTTTCTAAAGAAGTATCTATTGTCCCCATTAATTTCTTCTTGGAAAATGTTTATAATGACCCAAAGACTCACCTTAATTGCTTGCTAAAGTTTGCATGACAACTTTCTGTAGAAAGTTACACCATGTAGCTAGTATAGTCTGAAGTGTTCTGCAGACTAAATTTTCTGTTGAACATCTACAGGTACAGCATTTTCTGATTATCCACTTTAGAAGTCATTTTCCCCTCATTTGTCTTGTATCAAATTGGCCAATATGAGTTAAGTTTAGTTTGGTTTGTCTGCATATTTATCTGTGGACATTCTCAAGGCTGTTTATGTATTAGGGCAGGAGGCTGAAACAAAAAGTGAACCCACTCCTTACTGATTCTACAGTTTTTTTTTTTTTTTTGGTATCATGAATTACATTATAGGAGGATCAAGGGATGGGAACAGAGAAAGGTGCACACCATGTCCACCAACCTTGGTACGGAGAGCCTATATCTATGTCTCTTTGGTCCTGCACATCTGTAGTTAGAGTGATGCCGCCGAGTGACTATCTCAGCTATTGGGTCATCAGCTACTGATTCTACAGTTTGAAAATATAACATTATAATCTTGATAGCAGTAGACATTTCCTGTTGCTTTCCTTTTTTGAAGGGACACCCAAGTAGAGGCATACTATTTGTTGATCATGGACATTTGAAGTTAGAGGCTTACACAGGTGCTGATTGGGTAGGGTGCCTAGATGACAGGAGATCTACATCAGGAGTTTGCACTCTTGTTGGAGGTAATCTAGTTTGATGGAAGAGTAAGAAACAATTAGTTGTAGCAAGGTCAAGTGCATAAGCTGAATACAAAGCCATGGCACATGGTGTTATAGAGCTCCTCTAGGTCCGATCTGTGTTTGGGGAGATTTGAGTAGAGGCCGAAGAACCCATGATGCTATACTATGACAATCAAACAGCAATTAACATTTCCCACAACACAGTTCAACATGATATGATGAAGCATATAGAAGTGGATACTTTATAAGGGAAAAGGTGACATCCGGAGAAGTGTGCTTACCATATGTTGCATTTGACTTGTAGCTTGCTAATGTTCTTACAAAAGGTGTTGCAAGAAACAAGCTGGAGTATGATCTACGCAAGTTGGGAATGTGTGACATTTAGTCCCAATTTGTGGGGGAGTGTTGAGTTTTGGGTTGATAACATTTGGTTTTATTTGCAAAGCATAGTTAGAGAGTTTTTGGGCCCAAGGCCCATTAGTTTATGTTTGAACTATGAGTGTTTACTTAGTTTTTACAAGTAGCCGACTTACTAAGGGCATACTTGTCTTTGTATTCAGTTTTTATGTATGAGTATATGAGCTAATGAAAGGGGCGGTTAGACTTAATTTTTGGCTTCTCCCCATTCTCTTCAACTTCTCTCCTCTTTCCTTTCTTTCTTTCTTTCTCTCTTTCATAGACATTATATCAAAGCAGAATTTTTGCACTTTTCTACTATCTGAATCTGTCCCTAGGAATGTGCCAGAAACTTTGTTTAGACCTGAATGGAATAATCCTATGAAAGAGGAAATGGAAGCCTTGATTAAGAACACATATGGGAGGCTGTGGACTTACCTAATGGGTGCTAGTTGGCTGTTGATAGGTATTTAGAGGCTGAGGACTCTATTGAGAGATATAAGGTGAGATTAGTAGCTAATGGATATACTCAAACTTATGGTATTGGCTACTTAGAGACCATTGCTTTTGTGGTTAAAATGAACTCAGCTTGAATTCTATTATCCCTTGCAGTTTTTTTCTTGGTCTATGTATTAATTGGATGCGGAGAATGCCTTTCTTAATGGGGATTAAAATGAGGTGTATATGGAGCTTCCCCTAGGCTTTTATGGTAGTGAAAAAGTAGGGAGAGTGTGCAGGCTCAAGAAGTCCTTGTATGGACTTAAGTAGTCTTCCAAAGCATGGTTTGGTAGATCCCATTGTGCCTTAGTCAAGGATGGGTTCTCATAGTCTTAGTCAGATGATATCCTCTTATTAGGAGGAATGGATCATTACTTACTATTCTTATTGTTTACGTGGATGACATTGTAGTGATTGGGAATGATGTGGTAGGGATTGAGTACATGAAACAATTCCTAAGGAGTTTGAAATTAAGGACCTAGTGGGTTGAGATACTTCCTGGGCATAGAGGTGGCTAGATCTAAGCTTGATATATTTATATGTTAGAGGAAGCACATTTTTGGCCTTCTAAAATAGATAGGACAATTAGGAGTCAAGCCTTGTGATACTATTGTTGATCCTTGTCATAGGTTATTTGCTATTGATGGACAACCTCTTGAGGACTAAGGGAGAGTTTAGTGTCTTGTTGGGAGATTATTATACTTATATCTAACATGGCTAGACATCTCTTATGCAGTGAATGCCATAAGTCAACATTTGCATTCACCTAGAAACATTGATGTAGTTACTGTTGAAAGATCCTTGCCTACCTAAAAGGTAATCCTTGGAGTGGTATACTTTTCTCTAACCATGGACATATGAAGATAGAAGGATATACCAATGCCAGTTGTGTTGGGTCTCTTGGTGATAGAATATCAACTTTTAGCTATTTTACTCTAGTTTAGCGGTGATCATGGGCTACGTTGGGTTGGAGTCAGGGTTAGCACATATAATAATCATTATATTGTTAGAGCTCAGGCCTGGGTCCAACTTGGCCTAGACCTTGGGCCTAAAATATAAGCCTAGGCCCGGGTTTGTATGAGCCTAAGCTAGTTTGGGTTGGACTTTGACTCAACCTAACATCTCTCACGTGGTTTAGGTTGTCAGTTAGTTTGTATCTGTTCCTTGTCAACCCCATCTGATTGCTATATGTTGGACTATCCGCTATGTTTTTGGATCTTTATCACAAGGACTATTCTTCTCTCCATCCTCTCCTATCCATTTGAGGGTCTATGCTGATGCTGATTGGGTAGGTTGTCTTGACACTCGTCACTCCACTATTAGGTGGTGTGCTTTCATGGGTGATTCTCTTATCTCATGGAAATGCAAGAAACAACAAATTGCTTCCAAGTACTCCATAGAAGTTGAATACAGGGCAATGTTGTCGGTGTGCAGTGAAATTGTTTAGCTTAAATCACTACTTAAAGATGTTGATCTTCCTATCTCTACACCTATCCCTCTACATGCAAACAACACTCGTTCTATAAAGATTACTTCTAACCCCGTCTTTAATGAAAGGACGAAGCACATTGAGGTGGATTGCCACTTTATTCAAGACTTGTTTCTTGGTGGCTCTATCTCTCTTCCTCATGTGGCCTCAAACATGCAGATTGCTGACATATTTACCAAGGCCATGATGAGATTTAGACATCTATTTCTTATGGGCAAACTGATGCTTGGGGCGAGTGTGAAGAATCCTGATGTTGTACCTTATTACTATAGCCCTTGTTGTAACACTATCTTGTTAATTCTATCTCTCTTATTTTCTATTCTTTTCCCCACAAGGGCCTTTTTGTAAATATACATATTTCAAATAAATATATTCTGACTCTCTAGGGTGGGGTCGATTGATTATGTTTTCACCCTAAACCTGTCGAGCTCTCTTCTGCAAACTGAATGTGTGAAATCTTGTTCACATTTGAACGAAATATTATGATTTTCAAACTTTTCAGTAGAAACTAGTACCTGATGGATATTTGCAGTTAGAAACTGACAGAACTCCCTTTATCAGTGACAATTATTGTGTACTGCAAGATTTTTGATGTTTGATGAGAATGTATTTCATCTGTTGCTTTTTTCCCTCAATAAATAAATGTTTCTAATATGTTCTTTATTTACTAAAAATGAATTCACTTGAAAAGTTTTCTTGTTATATAATTTACTCCTACTTATCATGTCTAACTTATTGCTTGCTTTTTTTTTTATGGTTTATATGTAATAAATGGAAACAGAATCTAATAGCCCAAAAAGCTCAAGAGTGATCATTTTCTCAAATTTCAGGGGAAGTGTCAGGTGAAGACACTTTCTATAAACTCAATTTGACATGCACCACTGATGTATTTTAGTTTTCTAAATGAAAGGAAATGCTAATTAGTTAATTATGAGACTTTCATAAATCCAGGGACATAATGGAATCTCTATCAAAGATCGGAGAGTCAGTTAAAGCTACTGAATTTATTGGCCAAAGTTCAGGTGTGCTGTTTATCCTTGCTTTTTTCTGTTTACTTTCTGGTTGACATTCTATTGGGAAAACTTGCCTTTTTCTGTATTTTTGTTATGCCTTTAATATTTTTTCTCATAATTATGTGCTGATGCTTAATATTTATTCTGTTATTTGAAGAATATGGGTTAAGGTAAAACTATTGTAGTTGGGATGAGACTTGGATGATGATGATGCGTTTAGGTGATACGATCAAAATGATAAGTACGTTAAATGGCTTAAATTGTCTTACTGGTCTCTAATCTTGGTTTTCAGCAAGCACTTGCCATTAGTTGGTTGGGCTTCTTGCTGACATTGTCTTCTAGAATATCTCTTTTGTATGGCAGGCTTTGGTCTTGGTAATTGACATGAGCTGGTTGAATCATCACCCTTCAAATTACCTAGAGTCCTGTCTAGTTGCCCAGCAACTCCACCCCCACCCTAAGAAGGTCCTCGTCCTCAAGCAAGTTGGGATACTTCTGATGAAGGAGCAGGTTTACTAGGAGGCATCCTCTAATGACAAGCCTGGCCACCCAACTAGAGACTCTTGTGTGATATGCTTGTTTGTCTTGACCCACTGGTAATCCACTATCCTTTGTGGTTGCAGATGCATCTCACCATCCTCAATAAACATACACAGCTCCTTACTTGAAGGAACAATAGGACCCAAATTTTTTTTTGTGGACACATAAAAAACAGGATGAAGCCTAGAGGAGGCAGGTAGGCCCAGGCACTATGCTACAATATGTCAATACCTACACGCTCAAGGATAGGAAAAGGGCCATAGTGGAGAGGCTAGAGCTTATGCCACTGTTGTTCGGCCATCAAATGCTTCTTGTACAGATGCAGTTTAAGGTACTCAAGAGTACCAACATTGTAGTCAATAGTCGATGGATGTGATCATAATAGGTTTCAGTCTGCTGCTGGGCCTTCAGAAGGTTTGCTTTCAGTGGCTTAAGGATATTGTCTCTGGTAGTCAAAGTGCCTCATCTACAATTGCAACAATTGAAGATGCCACTTCATTTGGGAGGATGGAAAGGGGGCTCTTGACTAGAGGGCCTTATATGGGGTCATCCTGGAGGAGGTGTGGAAGGAGCAGTTGCATTGTAATTTTGCCCAGGGTATCTGCTGAACCCAGTGTCGTGGATGATTCCCTCCATAGCAACACAAATAAGTCTCCAAACATCTATTTACCACCTTAGTTTGGCCATTGCATCGAGGGTGATAACTAGTAGATTAGTAAAGTTGAATCCCTTGTAACTCGTAGTACTTGTGCTAGAAATTGCTGAGGAAGGTAAGGTTTCTGTCGGAAATGGTGGCTTTAGGAGTGCCATGTGGTCTGGTAATCTCTGTAAAGAAAACCTCAGCCACTATTGTCATTGTGTATGGGTTACCATGAAGAAATGACCATAGTATGGTGGATTTCCCCTTGGATACAGGCAATCCAGTGATAGCCTGTGCTTCATATTTCTGTTGCTAATAGGTCTGGGATCTGAAGAGGTTGTAACAATCCCACCATAGCCTGTGCTTCATATTTCTGTTGTTGACTGGTCTGGCAACTTGCTACAAATTGCTTAATAGCACTCATACTCGTCCAGAAGAAATGGACAACAATGCAAGAATAGGTGGCAAAATTCTTAAATGGCTGCATTGAGGTAAGTCATGAAACAAATGGAGATTTCTGATATGGGCTGCTGTTGGTGAAAGCATCACTTTGCCTTTGTAAAAGAAGAATCGTGCCCCTAATAGAATATCCCGGTGTTGAAGATGGGTCTTGGGCCTATTTGGATTGATTTTGAGTAAGCTTGGGTCCAGCTGAGCTTGTTGCCTGAGAGTGTCAAATGGGGGGTAAATGGGCCAGGAGACCGAGAACTAGCCCAGTTCATTGACACGTGTGAGGGCATTTGCCACCCAGTTGGCTGAACCCAGCTTGTAGTTGTTAACATAGTCGTAGCCCATGATTTTGGAAGCCCATTTTTGTTGTTCCTTGGTGTGAATTTTCTGCTCCAGTAGAAATTTGAGGCCCTTGTTTTTTACCTGGATGATAAAATGACGACCTAAAAGCCCTCAACTTATGGATTGCTAATACCATAACCAGCATCTCTTTTTCATAAGTAAACCTAGATGAGTGTGGCCCAATAAGGCTTTACTAAAGTAGGCAATGGGTTCTTGCACTAGGACTGCTCCCAGCCTACTCCCAGAAACATCACTCTAGCATGAATGTTTTGTGAAGTCAGGAAGTCGTAATGTTTGTCAAAATATCCAATTTTACTGTTCAACCCGTCGCCCAACCTCCCCACCGATTACAGCCCTGGCTCGTGCCTTCTTGGTCACTGTTGCTGTTGTTGCTAGAAGCCCCTTTCTCCAACTGCACCATCACTGTGGCTAAGGATTCCTTGATCTCTTGCAGGTCATTGGTGACCTTGTGCAGATGAATCTCCATTCTTTGCACAAGATCATCATCCATTGATTCTGATTTGGTATTTGGCATCTTGATCTCAATTTCCAGTTATTGAGCTTTGTTAGGTTCTGTGCAACTCAGACACTATCTTCAAGGGTGGCATACCTCCTGAGAACAGAGAGTGAGTGTGAAAGAGAGAAGAGAGGAGGGACGACCAATTGGAGGAAACAACTTCATTTGATCTCTATTCTTCCTTATTTATAGCTTAAGCTTACATTGGTAATAGATTACAGTTAAAGAGTTCATACACTTGGATTAGTTAGTTGGGCTTCTTGCTGATGTGGCCTTCTAGAATATCTCTTTCGTAGGGCAGGCTTTGGTCGTGTTAACTGGCATGAGCTGGCTAGGTAATCACCCTTCAAACCACCTTGAATGTTGTTTGGTTGATTAACATATTGGATGTTATATGAGTTTAAAAAGCTACTCTGTGTTAAAATTGCTAAAGGTTAGAACCATACCAAGTTCACCTCTCCCAAGACCCCAAATAATTGGGACCAATGTAAATCAGTAAATCTACCTATTACTTAAGGAAATAATATTTGTATATGTTATTTTAGGCACATAATCTTTATTTTATTTGATTTTTTTTTTTGAAATCAATCATGATTGGAATGAGTCCTACTCTACTATACTTACAAAATGGGAGTGTCCTATTTGACCTTATTTGGAATCTTCATTGCTGAATCCTCACCATGCAAATTGATACCTATTTCAATCTGAAGTCACAACCAAACCAACATACTGAATGGTGCATAACAAATAAGTTTGCAAGTTGCTAGTTCTAGTACAATTTAGATAATTCTGGTCTAGCTTTGCTATTTGAATGTTGAAGGGGTTAAGGTTCATCAGCAGCTTCACAAATCATTCAATTAGTCTGGGTATTGCCTTCACCATATTATACTTGTAATCAAGGAGAGTATTAACCTCCAGTTGTGGGCTATCCAAAGAAGCTTATCTCTAACAGAGGCCCCATACGATCAATAAAAGTTATTCAAAAGTGGGTTTTATGGTCCAGCAATTATGTTTAAAAGTGCAAGGTCCTTCTAGCTGTCTGAAGTGCAAGGATCAAGGTGAGATGCATGCCTTTTTGAAACAAGGTGCAAATTTTTAAACAATCAAAATAAAAAAAAAACAGTAATATAAAAAATACACACCTGATTTTAAAAGAAATTAAATCTTTTAAAAAGCTTACTGGCTCAAATTAAAATAGATAAGCATAATATATACAACCATGTTGAATGTGAAAATGTAAAAGTAAAACCAAACATTTTAAATCTTTTAGCATAATGCCACTGCCTAGAATATGTTGACTTTGCTTGTTCCCAAATTTCATAAGCTGTATCAACCTACATGTAATTTCTTCCAACGGGTAGCAGCATAGACACCAAGAGTCATGACATAATCATGCTGTTTTCTTGATCCCAGTTGTCATGTTTAGCACTTCTAGGTTTTGGTTCCTTTACTTTACCATTGATGCACTCTATTTTTCCCCTAGTTGTAATATAGAGTTTGATGCCTTCGGACCATTCTAGATAGCTGAGTCCATCCAAGGGAAGAACAACCCTGGGAAAGGTCATATCTCGTCCCCCATTCAGTCCACTTCGACGATGTAATGCTAGAGGTGGCTGAATCTTCAGCAGACATAATGGGCAAATCAGACTAGAGGTGAAACCGGTAGAGTTTGATCTCAGTCATGGGCTGGAGGTTTCATATCTGATCCAAAATATTTATTCGGTAGCAGCACAGAGCGAGGTGTCTAACAGTGTTAGTAGGTGGAAGATTAAAGTGCTCGAAGATAGGGTGGAAATGAGCACCAGAAAGGTAGAGCTACCAACAACGATAGGAAACAGGAAGAATGATGAGAATGGATTTGAGAGTTTTAGAAATAACAGCCTGCTTGAATATTGAGGTAAGTTCGATTCCCCTCAGTGAATCAAAACCTCCAGAACAAGATAGCAGGACAAGGGAGGAGAAAGGAAATGGGGGAAAGAAAAGAGGGAGAAAGCTTCAAGACATGGAAGATAGCGGTGGGCAGCAGAGAAAAGTTTACATTAGAAAAAAGAGTGCTAGCTTTCAAGGGGATAAGAAGAATGGAAAGGGTTGGGGGAAAGAGAGTGAACTGGAAAGCTCAGGAGTGGATTTAAAAGAGGGGAGTGTGGTGGAGGTGGACACTGAGGAGGGGGAAGTTCCAAAGGAATGAAGTAGAGGGGAGAAGAGGGTGGATATTGAGAAGCTGGTGGATAGACAGGTGGAAGTGGGCAAGTCACTTGGCATGTTCTTTTTGGGAGGGGAGAGGGTGGTTAGAAAAGCAATAGAGCATTTTGTAAGAAGCAGAAGGAAAGAAAAGAATAAGAAAGAAAAAGCAATTGGGCAGGGAGGAGAGGAGTGGGAGGAAGGAGAAGAGAGAAAATAATGGGGTTGAAAAAAAGGGAAAGGGTTGATGGATGAAAGTTACAGGGGATAATAAGAGGGGAAGACAAAAATGAGGCTGATTTTCTTGTCTGTTGGGGGGTTTTCAAGATGGTAGAAGAACGGTTAGTTAGGAATCGAGGAATCTCTGAAGACAAGGATTGAATGTTGTCACAACTAGATCAGCAGTAGGCAAATCTTCTATACTTTGGGCCTTGATATTTCCTGAGGTATCTCATCTGCTGGGAAAAGTTCTAGGAGTTAGATTTTGGAGGTGGTGGGGTTACAAAGCCATGAGATGGAGATTTGGAATTGTATTTCTTTTTGTTCTATTTCCATTATCAGGTGTTGCCTCAACACCTATCATGGATGTACTATTTTTTTCATTAATCAACTTTCTTTTTACCTATCAAAGGAAAAAAAAAATCAGACTACACTGTCTTGCACTAAACCATGTAGTAAAATAGTAACCCTTACTCAAAACGTGCTACTTCTACTTCAGCCACACCACACCAGTCTAATTTTCAATGTTACTTCATAGAAAAGAACTATTACTACTTCCAAGCCAGAAACCACAAAGAACTCCTTAAAACATCACTTTAGACAATCCACAAGTGCACCACACAAGCCCAGAACCATAGTTGTCAAGGCGCCCTTGGAGGCTCGCCTTGCCCAATTGCCAAACAGTTCTGTATACTATGTTATAAAATACTTCTATGTTGTTAATGTTTTGAGATCATAATTATAAAATAGACATTATTGAACTAAAATATTCATTTTGTGTGTTTATATACTAATTCTTTGATAAATTTGTTTATATACTAATTTCTTTTTATTATTTTCTTATTTGTTAGGGTTTAATCAACACAAACATTGCTAATTGCTGTATTGAACTTAAAATTTTGTTATTTTTCCTATAACAAAAATAGGGATTCAACCCCTATATTTTTTGAATTATCTTTTCTTTCTTTTTTCTTCTCATAAATATGTTGATTTTCTAGACTTTAACATAAGTTTATACTTTCCTTACAATTATTAAGGAAATTTGTTTATGAAACCTAGGGAACTACCCTAGGATATATGGTTTACTTAAAAAAATCCACCGCCTAGGCGACTAGGTGACAAGGCACCCCTGTCGCTTAGCCTCACCTTGGCACCTTGAAAACTATGCACAGAACATCCACAACTATTTATGGAAGAGAGATAACAGAATTGAGGGGCTACCATACTGTTAGAGGATCATACGATGGGCTGAAACTCTTCAACCCACACTTTACAGCATTTAGCCACACCCAGCAAAGTTTCTCTTGGTACTGCGACCAAGGAGAAAAAATGGTGATTCAGACCAGCTGGTTGAAGTTTCATAATGTTTCAGTCCAGAGAAAAGAGTTTGATGAAAAGAGCCCATAATGGTGCTCTGATACCATGTAGTCTTAGTAGAAAAAGAAGAAAAATAGTAGAGAAGAGAGGGAGAAAAACGAAGAGAGTTTTGGAGTAAAAAAAACTTAGCCTGGTGGCTCTCATTAGATTGATATAAATAGGGTGACAATCAACTATTGATAAGTACAAGAATACCTTGGTTTATAGAGCATGTATTTAACATGTGACCTCACTTAAGTCAACATATGTTTTAGGTCAGAGTTTAAAATGCTCACATCAATACTGAATATTTAATATTTGGCTCTTAACTGATTGTATGATGCTCCACTAGAAGTCTTCTTTCCATTTTATGATGTTTCACTAGAAGTCTTATTTCCATTTTAAAGTTCTAGTTTATGTTAAAAGCAATAGAAGTTAATACCACTGAGAATTTCATTTCTTGAAAAATTTCTGAAAATTCTAATTTTAACAGGAAAAGCTTTAAAAGGACAGACTCAGAAAGTACAACAGGCTGTGTTACAGGTAGTGTTTTACTTCTGGTTACTATTGTCTACTCAATTCCCTACATTTGCTTAACTTTTTCATTTGCCTCTAGAAATTTCGGAATGGTGGATACAATGTCATTGTTGCAACATCAATTGGCGAGGAAGGTCTTGATATCATGGAAGTTGATCTTGTCATATGTTTTGATGCCAATATCTCACCCTTGAGAATGATACAGCGCATGGGAAGAACAGGAAGAAAGCATGATGGAAGAGTTGATATCCTTCTCTTTATAATGATAGCTTTTCTCTTTCTTCTTCCTGAAGTAGAATGCACATGAGTATATTGTCCCTTTTTTGTTTCTTTATTTTTCTCTTCCGCATTATTAAATGTTAATATTAAAATCTTATTTGGAGTTACCATTTTTTTTCCTAGTTTGAGTATCTTCCTTAAAAAACACTACTAGTTTTAGCTTGTGAAGGGTCAGAGTTGAAGGGATACCTACGAAAGCAAGCTAATAGCAAGGCTGTAAGAAAACACATGCGTAATGGGGGGATGCATAGTTTTGACTTTCATTCTAGTCCTAGGATGGTAAGAAAATTTGAATGAGGTCATCTTCTCGCTTCCTTTGTTAAACAATTATTTCCTTTGTAAACTCACATTTCTTTTTCCTAATTATAGATTCCACATATCTGCAAACCAGAAGTTCAGTTTGTTGAGTTGTCAATTGAACAATTTGTTCCTCGTGGAAGGAGAATGAAAGATGATGAACCTAGGCACCAACCCACATTCATGGACAAGTTGTCAGATGCAGAGACTGAATTAATTGCCAAATATTTTCATGCTTCTAGAGAAGATACATGGAAACCATCTCTTATTGCGTTTCCCAACTTCCAAGCATTTCCTTCCAGGGTGCATAACGTAATGCATTCATGCAGGACGGAAATGCTCATTGATACCATGCAGCGTCTGCAAGGACTATTATTTTCCAAAGATATGGTAACTTTTGTGGCTTAAATTAGTGATTGGTTTCTGTGGCCTTATCAAATTTTTTTTTTCCTGTTATACAAAGGATTTTGCATAAATACTAAGTAATAATGGAGCTTGCAATTTCCTTGTGTTCAGAGTGAGACCTCTTCAAGTAAGTGCTTGGAAGCTGAAACTGTTGGAGAAGATGATAGAAGTAAAAGTGGTACAACTACTCTTAACTTCTCATGTTTTTTTTTTTTTTTTTTTTTTTTTTTTTTTTTTACAAATGACAACTTTGAAGCTTTGTGCTGCCCATTTTGGGAAGGTCCTTTGGTCTTTCTTATATATAATAAGAAGCTTTAAAGACAGAACTAGAGTTAATAGTTTGCTAAAGCCAACCCAATAATAAAATATTCTTTTGTGTTTCTTTAATGTTATTGAAGCATGTTAGTATGTTAGTCCTCTAAGCATATCAATTACACAAAAATAAGAACTGAAGTTAGTCATTGAAATTGTTTTTGGCATGATTTCTTCCAGAAAATTTGAAAAGGACTGTGGTGATTTATTCCCCAATTTTTTGATACACACATATATACATATATGTATATTTGTGTGTATATATTAATTCATGTCCTTGATAAAACAATTCTTGGCAGACAATCCTGTATAGAGATTGGGCCGAATGGGCCCTAGCCCATTATTTTTTTTATTATTGTTCTTCCTAGTTACTTTGTTTGTTAACGGGCCTTTTCTTTAAGGGTTTGTTAATGTTTATTAATGTCTTTTTAAGTTGTCTGATGAGCTGGCTGCCCACTTAAGGGCAGACTTGTAATTTGATTTGCTTTAATGAGATTAATAAAAGTTAAGAGAGGTAGAAGGGGAGACGATCAAACTCTTCTTCTCCATCTTCTTCTTCTTCCTCTTCTTCTTCTACCTTTCTGTCTTCTTTTCTTTCATTCTTTGCTTAAATCTGAAATTATTTTGTAGAATTCTATTGGATTAAATCACATCTTGGTATCATAGTGTTAGTGTAGGGGTATTTCTGTCTTTATACCTAGATTAATGTTGCTGATCTGTAATGCTGTGTTGGAACCAGTGCTCCTAACTTAAATAAGGGCACATATGTCTTTTCAATTATTTTTAATAATATAAATACTGTCTGGCCGATTGGGAGGATGTCATGTTGAGACTTCCAGTTCGAACTAGAATTTCTCCCTTCTCTCTTTCTCTCTTTCTTCCACCTTTCTACCTCTTTCTACATAACCAATCTCAGACAGATAGAATTCTAAGGCAGGCCGAATCATAACATGGTATCAGAGCTACTTGAATCTGCCTAGATTTCTATTCTTTGCGCACCCTATCTAGGGTTTTTCCTTTTTTTTTTCCTGCATTCGACTGGAGATAAGGGAAAGGGCTGAAAAGGAGTGATCGCCCTCTTCCCTTGGAGGTTTCTATGCCTCCAGTCAGGTCGTGTGTGGTCGGTTGCTGTGGTTTCTAAGATCGCCCTCCCCTAATCGA
>NW_010729090.1:7483773-7513640 GCF_000365185.1 Nelumbo nucifera
CATATGTCTTTTCAATTATTTTTAATAATATAAATATTGTCTGGCCGACTGGGAGGATGTCATGTTGAGACTTCCAGTTTGAACTAGAATTTCTCCCTTCTCTCTTTCTCTCTTTCTTCCACCTTTCTACCTCTTTCTACATAACCGATCTCAGACAGATAGAATTCTAAGGCAGGCCGAATCATAACACATAGTAAGGCTTCCTTCCTTCTCTTTGTTTCTTTTTTTGTCTTTTCCCATACACCCTTTGATTGGAAGAGTGTATGGAGAGATAAGTGTCTGATTGTTTAGAGAACTTTTATGCCTAGTTGGTAGAGGGTTTGGAGAGTTAGAATTTAGCTATACATTGCCAAGGTGAGGTTTTTGTTTTTTTTGCCCAAAACCCTAGCCGACTAGGGAGTTTCTAGGTACAGGTTAAAGAGATAGTTTGGTGTGGTGCTCAAGGCTTTTGGGGTTCCTTTTTATCTCCAAAAGAGGGCGGTTGTAGTTGGAAGAAGTTCAGGAAGCTGGTTGTAGTAAAACCCTAGATTTGGGACCTTTAGTTACTAGATTGACCTTAGTTAGGTCTATAAAAATTAAAAACCTTGTTTTTGGATATTCGTTTGGTCAATGGAGTAATCTGGAAGTGAGATGAAGCAGATTCTGGTGTCTAGGTATGGTTCCATAGATTCCGTTTTGATTGGAGTGACTTCAATCAAATTTGTTGGAACAAATTATCTGGCCTAGGCACAATCTATAAGGATTTATATTTGTAGTAGAGGTAAATTGGGGTATCTCATGGGTAGTAAGGAGAAATCAGCAAAAACCAATCTTACATATGAAAAATGGATGCAAGAGAGCTACACAGTGATTGGGTGGTTAGTCAGCTCTATGCAGCCCCACATAAGTTGACATTACCTCTGGATGGCTTCGGCGAAGGAGATTTGGATGGTATCATAGAAACATACTTTTAGAAATTGAATGTTGCAAGAGCATATAAGTTGAAGAATGATGCGAACAATCTGAGGCAGGGGGAGAAGAGTGTAGCTGTCTACTACTCTATGTTGAACTCACTGTGGTAGGAGATTGATGTTATGGAAACAATTGAATGGGAGAGCACCAAGGATGCAAAGACATTTGGGAAACTGGTGGAAAGAAACAAGGTATTTGAATTTTTCTCAGGACTCAACCCTGAATTTGACATTATGAGACAAAATATTCTAGCCAAAGATGAAGTATTTCTTGTTCAAGCATATTCTATGGTGAGTAGTGAATAGATTAGGTGACAAGTATAGTTATAGGGACCACCTTCAAAGCATTTTGCACATGTCGGAATAAATCCAAAGGGACTGGTTGAGAAGAAAGAGATAATATGTGAATATTGCAAGAAACCGAAACATGCCAAGAACACTTGTTGGAAATGGCACCTTGATCTTCTACCAAAAAGGTCTTTGGAACAATACCAACGACTTTAAGAAGAATGATCAGCTTGGAAAGCCCAAAAATGCAAATGTTGCCACAACACATGGAAGAAATAGAGAAAGTGAAAGAAATTGTGCTATGGAGTAGCTTGCAGCAGTAAAGGAAGAACTCAAAAGGTACGAGAGGCTAATTAATCATTTGGAGGCTATTGTTGTAGCTTCCAACTTCTCAAGCAACACCTCTTCATCTGCATTCACTTAGGTACTCGTGCTTCTACAAATCATGCTCTTGCTTTAGGTAATTATAAAATCCCTTGGATTATTGATTTTGGTGCATTTGACCATATGACAAGCATTTCTAACCTCTTTTGTTCATATTAGCTCCTCTTTGATAGAGAGAAGATATCCCTTGCTGATGGGTCTCTTGCTCTCATCTCTGACAAAGGGAATATCAAAGTCTTGGACCACCTAGTAGAGTTGCTTTGGAGTTAGTTGATAAAGTCATGTTATGTCATTTAAGATTTGGTCATTTGCCTTTTTTTTCGCTTTGAATCATTTGTTTCCAGAAGTGTTTAAGGTAATATCCCTATCGAGTCTTCATTGCGAGTCATGTGAACTTGCAAAACATTGTAGATAGTCTTATTCAATGAGTAATAAAAGATTAGTTTCTCCTTTCTATATTGTGCACTCTGATGTGTGGGGGGCATATCATTTACCTGCTATGAGGGTTACATGTATTTTATTCTTTTCAGTGGTGATTTCTCTTGCTATACTTGGATTTATCTTATGAAATCCCAGGATAAAGTACCGACTATTGTTTAGAAATTCCATGAACTTATTCTTACCCAATTTAACACTCTAATCAAAATATATTTTCATCTGATAATGCTAAGAAATATTTTGAGAAGAATCTTACATCCTACTTGATACCTTTGGGGTTATACAATAGAGTTCTTGTTCATGTATTCAACAATATAATAGAGTGGTAGAAAGGAAGAACAGTCATGTGGTTGAAGTTGCTAGAAGCCTCCTTATTGCTTCTCATATTGTTGTTAAATTTTGGGGGGATGTTGTTCTTACAATTACATACTTGATAAATCGTATGCCTACCCGAGTTTTGGGTTTTAAAACTTCCTTTAGCCTCCTTTTTCCATATGAGGATCTCTTCTCTCTTCCTCCTTAAATTTTTGGATGCACTTGCTATGCATAGTTGTCAAGGCAACGCCTAGACGACAAGGCGCCCTTGGAGGCTTGCCTCACCCAGTCGCCAAGTAGTTTTGTGCACTATGTTAATACTTTTATATTTTTAATTTTTTGACATTATAATTATAAAATAGGCATTATTAAACTAGAATATTCATCTTATGTGTTTATGTACTAATTCCTTTTTATTATTTTCTTATTTGTTAAGGTTTAATCAACACAAACATTGCCAATTGTTGTGTTGAACTTGAACCCATGGTTCCAAGTATCGATACACCTCTGTGTATCGACAGAGATGTATTAGTACTTATAACGATACCCCCCCTGTTTTTTTATTTCTTTGGTTTTCAATTTCATTTTTAAATATTTATTATTTTAAAAAGTGGGTTCTCGGAAACACCTGTAAACATGTGTATTGGGGCGCCAAAGATACAATACAATACACCTGATACGGGATGTATTGTATCGAAATTTTGATCCTTGATTGAATCCTCAAAGATTTCAGAACCTGAACCAATAAGCAAGGGAAGAACTTAAAATTTTGTCTAATCAACACATTTTCTTCTTATGGATCTTCTTCTTTTCCTATAACAGAAGTAGGGGTTCAGCCCCTATATTTTTTGAATTTTCTTTCCTTTGTTCCTTTTTTTTTCTCATAAAATGTTGATTTTCTAAACTTAAAACATGAAATTTATACTTCTCTTATGAAAATTATGGATAATTATCAAGGAAAGATGGCTATGGAACCTAGGGAACTACCCTAGGATATATGGTTTTACTTGAAAAAAATCCATTGCCTAGGCGACAAGGCGCCCCCTATCGCCTAGCCTCGCCTTGGCGCCTTAAAAACTATGTTGCTATGTTCATGTTCATAGTCATCAAAGACATAAGTTTGAGCTTAAAGCACACAAGTGTGTATTCCTAGGATATATCTCCATATAGAAGGGATATTGCTATTTTGATCCAGTCCGTGGCACCTACTTTGTGCCTAGGGATGTCGCATTTGCAGAGTCCATCCCTTTCTTTGGTACTTCTTCTAAGGGGAGCATTCAGAAGAGTTATTTTCTATGTCCCCGATTGTTCCTCTTGTATCTTTTGTTGAGTCTCTTCCCATTGAGTTTTTTGTTGAATCTCCTTCACGTGTTCCTGCTCCCCTTCCTCCTCCAGCTCATCCTCCCATGTTTACTTCTCATCCTATTATCCAAAGGCGGTACCAAAAGATTCAGGTATGAGCAAGTTGTTTCCCCTTCCTCAAATGGGCCTTTTACACCTCCCATCACTACTGAGATAACAGGTCAGCTCTCCTCTACCCCTTCTGATACCCAGACCATGATCTTCCAATTGCCCTTTGCAAAGGCAAACGGAAGTGTACAACCCATTGTATCTCCAGACACCTGTCCTCTGACCTTCTATCTTCCATGTATTACTCTTTCTTGTTTATGTTTCTACACATGTAATTCCTAGGTTTGTCCTAGAGCTTTATCCAAACCTAGAATACCTTACTTCAGGGCCTAAGTTGAGCAAAAGCAAGCTGGTTTCCATTTCTTGGAAGTATAGGGGAACTCAAAACTGATAATTACTTGGGCAAAAGGCTTGTCCCAAGTTCCTTGGATATATTGGATTAGAAGAACTGCAAATGGGATAGCGGATTCATTAGAAAAACAAGGGTTTAATAGACATCAGTTTTATTTGGGCTTTAGTATACATCTATTTTATCTGGGCTATTGGAATATCCCAAGCTATTATACTATACTTTCTCAATATATTTAATAGAATTTCCTCTGCTGATAAAAAAGGGTTGGAGAAACTGACATAAGGTCGAATGTGTACTATGTTGCTTCACCAGGATTGAGCTCTCCGAGAAGTGCAGTGGAAGGAAAAAAGGGAATTCATATCCTCTTTTAAATAGATAGGTATCCTAAGAAGATGTAGAGCATAGCCTTTGGGTCAAATTCGGTGTGATAAGGACACAAGTTATGAGCAAAATAAATACATCCAAACACTTAAGGAGCCAAACTAAATACAAGTTGGTTAGAGTAGAGAACCAGAACTATAGTTTTAAAACTTAGCTTTGGATGACATTCTAATATTCTATTTATTGAAGTCTATAATGTCATTTTGGCGGACATGTTGATAACTTAGAAATAAGAAATATTTTAGAAATATTGAAAGTTAGCAACACAAGCTCCCTTAAGAACCCTAAGAACCCAAAAGGGGCAATAACAGCCCTCATGCTCACATGCACACATTGAGAAAAAGTGAAAACTCAAGTACCAAGGTAACCATATGGACACATGGCAAACCCCAAGTGGCCCAGGTGTTTCAAATCTAACAACTTTTTAACAACTTTCCTGAAGTGGGAAAGTTCTTGGGAAAATCTATAAATAGAGGATCTCGGAAGGACCCTCACATGCATCCATAGCTCACTCTTGCATAAGCTTTGCTACTCTGCAACCTGAGAACTTCCCTCTTCTTACCTTACTTAAAATTTAGTTTTTCTGTGTAAAATGTTATATAACCTAGGTGATGCCTAGGCAACTAGGTGCTCCATTATCATCTAGGATAGCCTAATAGGATGCAACTCAGGTTGGTCCAAATTAGCATTTTACACTGCTTTGGGCTTGGGCCTATTCAAACTTTGACAAAATCCCAACCTGAGCCTACCGAAGTTGCACCCCTATTTCCTAGATGCTAACTGTAGTTCTTGTCAAAAATGTTTAATCTCCTCTCTCTCTCTGTCTCTCTCTTGCATGTATGCCATATAGTTGGATTATCCTAGAGTTCTTTCTGAATTTTCTGCAACCATTAAGAAAATGGAAGGCTTTGTGGATGCTGCAAGATGGAGAAAGGCTTTTAAGATTGAAGCAAAAGACTTCCTCTTCGAAGAGATAAGGACCAAGGTGCCGAAGTGATTGAATGGTTGCAGAATTTTGTAAAGGGAGAAAGCTGTAAAGGTAAGCAGGCGAACCATTTGAATTTTGATTTAGATGAAAGGAAAAGATATGAGTTAGAATGCAAGAAGAATGCCGAAGGTTCCTACATAACCCTATAGGAATTCTTCGGGGTAAAAAAGAAGCAGTTAGTTGAGCTACTAAGTGACTGAGTTATTGAGTAACTTTATACTCCGGCTGAAAGCAAAAGAAACAGAAGCTCTACCTGTTGGAATAGGGTTAGTGTTGAGTTGGGCCAATTTCTAGTTATTGGGCCCAGTTATTTATTTCTTATTTTTAAGTTGTTAAGTTAGGAAGTTGTTGGGCTTTAGGCCCATTAGTTTATGTTTTTTAAGTTGTGACTGTTCAACTACTTAAGTAGCTGCCCTTACTAAGGGCATTCTTGTAATCTCTTACTTTTAAGTTAAGTATATAATACAAAGAGGGGTTGGCGGCCAGAACTAATTCAATTCTGGTCGACATTCTACTCCTTTTGTTCTCCTCTTTTCTTCTTTACTGCTGAAACTCTTCACCTTCTTCTTTCTCTTCACAAGGAATTTATCTAAAACTGCAATCAGTGATTTCTACTTGGTATCAGAGCAGGCCGAAGGTTCCTTGAGCTGTTCTATCATGCAGCCCTAGATCGGCTGATTGCATGGCAATTTAAGAGGCTGATCGAAGATCTCAAGTAAGCTCAGTTTTTGAATTTTTTGGTGGATCTGTTTTGCCCTGTAGCTGGTTTAGGGTTTCCCATCAAAATTAGGAAAAACTGGAGAAAGGAGGAGAGTCCTGTTTCTGTTGGACTCTTCAATTTTGACCTAGGAAGTGGTGCCCTAATTTTTTAGGGTTCCTTGGAGTTTTCTGAAGGGGGCGGTTCAAGTCTTGCCTGTTTTGGAGGTTTCTGGAGAGAGCGGTTGCCTCTTATCTCTCTTCTCCCGTCCCGCAGAAAAGGAATCTTTTGTGGGAGGACCATCTAGGGCACCAGAAGGGTGTCGGTACCAAAAGTGATTTATTTGATATTCTTGCATACTATAGTAACCTTCTACCCCCTTTCTGAGAATTATGGAGGGTAACGGAGTTGAAAACAGGCCTGGGAGCGAAATGGGACCAGTGGGAGGAGGTGCTAGAGACCTTTTCGGGGTTGGGACCATTACTACAGTTAAGTTGGATGGTCCGAATTACTTAGAATGGTCACAATCTGCAAAGATGGCCATTGGTGCTTGTGGGAAGTTAGGGTATATCACTGGTGAAGAATTGAAACCCGGAACTAACAGCTCCCGGTGGGTACAAGAAAACTATATGGTGATGACTTGGTTGTGTAATTCGATGCTGCCCCATATAAGTAAAAATTTTTTATGGGCAAATACAACTAAAGAAATATGGGATGGGGTTGCAGAAACCTATTCACAAAGGAAGAATGTTGCTAGGACTTATTAGTTGAGAAATCAAATTATTGCTACAAGGCAGGGAGATAGACCTATTGTTGTTTACTTTTCAGCCCTTAAAACCTTGTGGCAGGAGATTGACCATTTGGAGACAGTTGTTTGGGAAACCACTAAGGATGCAACTGCCTACCAGAAGCTCCTAGAGAAGTATAGGGTTTTTGAATTTCTTGTTGGCCTTAATCCCGAGTATGATATTGCAAGACAACATATTCTTTCCAGGGACAGTGTTACTCTCTCCTAGGCATATGCCTTTGTGTCAGGGGAAGAGAGCAGAAGAAATGTGATGATGAAAATTCTGTTTTTGATCAATCGGCCATGGTTAGCATTGTGAGACCTAAACAAGGTGAAGACTGGGGTGGTAGTGAAATCAAGAAGGAAGACAAAAAGGATTTGATCTGTGACTACTGTAAGAAGCCTAAACACACAAGAGATACTTGCTGGAAGCTTCATCCTCATCTTGTGCGGAATAGACTCAAAAACAAGAAGGGAGATGCTCACATGGCAATCACTGGTGACATACTGGCCCCTCCTACTACAGCTACTTTGGAGTTTGTTGCAGCTGCTGTAGTGAGGGCCAAACTTGAGAGATATGGGCAGTTTTTGAATCAGCGGGATACAACCAGTTCTAGTTCAGTAATAGGTGGACAGCCAGGTACAGGTGGTTCTGGTGGAGGACACTCTACTTCCTTTGTTCACTGAGGTAGTTCACATGCCACTGCAAATTATGTTTCTAATACAGGTAAGGAGGGACTTCCTTGGATTATAGATTCTGGAGACTCAGAGCACATGACCCATAGTTCCACTATCTTTTCTTCTTACCAGCTCTGTTCTGGCAAAGACAGAGTCTCCACAGCTGATGGATCCTATGTTCCCATTACTGGGAAGGGGTTTGTCAAGATTAGTGATTCCATTTCCCTTCCCTCTGTCCTTCATGTTTCCAGATTGAGTACTAGCCTATTATCTGTTAGTAGTTTGACTAAGAACTTGAACTGTTCAGTAATTTTTTCTCCTGGTCATTGTATCTTGCAGGATTTGGATTCAAAGAGGACGATTGGGAGTAATTGTGAAGTGAATGGAATCTACCTCCTAGATGTGCTTCCTCCTCATCAGGGTCATCATGTCAGTAGGGATAGTGAGTCGGGGTTTGTGAGTCAGATTATGCTTTGGCATAATTGTTTAGGTCATTTGCCTTTTTCTTCTTTGAGTTTCTCGTTTCCAAAGTTATTTGAGTTTGTTAATTTGTCAAGTCTGGAGTGTGAAGGTTGTCAACTTGGAAAACATTGTAGACATACATGGCCATGGCATATGGAGTATGCACCCTTGTTGGGGGTAACCTAGTCTCGTGGAAAAGTAAGAAACAGACAGTGGTGGCAAGATCAAGTGCAGAAGTTGAATACATGGCCATGGCACATGGAGTTTCAGAATTTCTCTGGATCCGTTCCTTGTCAGGAGAGATTGGTGTAAAGGCAGAAGAACCTATGATGCTGTATTGTGAGATTAGGCAGCAATTAACATTGCCCATAACCCAGTTCAGCATGATTGGACAAAGCACATTGAAGTGGATAAACACTTCATTAAAGAAAGGGTGACTTCTAGGGAAGTTTGTCTCCCATACATTGCTTCTGATTTGCAGCTTGTTGATGTTCTCACAAAAGGTGTTGCAAGGAACAAGCTGGAGCATGACTTACACAAGTTGGGAATGTGTGACATTTACTCCCAACTTGAGGGGGAGTGTTGAGTTGGGCCGATTTCTAGTTATTGGGCTCAGTTATTTATTTCTTATTTTTAAGTTGTTATGTTAGGAAGTTGTTGGGGGCTTTAGGCCCTTTAGTTTATGTTTTTTAAGTTGTGACTGTTCAGCTACTTAAGTAGCCGCCCTACTAAGGGCATTCTTGTAATCTCTTATTCTTTTAAGTTAAGTATATAATACAAAGAGGGGTTGGCGGCTAGAACTAATTCAATTCTGGTTGACATTCTACTCCTCTTTTCTTCTGCTTTGCTAAAACTCTTCACCTTCTTCTTTCTCTTCACAAGAAATTTATCTAAAACTGCAATCAGTGATTTCTACTGTTAGAATCCATCAGATGGATGGCTGAACCATGCAAGATGGCTGGCTGAAATTTTAAAAAAATTTTATAACCTTCTCAGGAACCAATTTCTCGGTAAATTGAAATCTGAAATTTTAGGATCGTTCTTGCATTGAACGGGACCAGGATCGTTCTTGCATTACTGAAAGCAAAAGCTCCCAAAGTGGTAGTTCACGCCCAATATCAGTCGCAAAACCATTCTCCAACTGAAGATGATGCAGTGTACAGAGAACCGATTTAGCAACACTTGTTTTCAACAAATCTGCTACCTAACTTGTTTGGATCGAGTGGGGTAATTGAGCCTGAATTTTTTTTTTGATTTTTTCTTTCAAAAACAAAGAAGAAAACTGATCAAAATCAGTTCTTGAAAGCCTAGGTCGTTCTAGGGTTTCTTGGGAGACGAGAGAAAAAAGAGAGAACAAGAAAGAGAGGTGTCCAAGTCTAGTTCACCCTCTTCTTTTATCTCTTAACGGAGCACTCTCCTAATCTAATTAGGAGATTATCCAAATCTGAATTAGATCTGGACTCTTTTAACAATTAAACATTATCCTCTTAAGTTATTTCTCATTTTCTCCCATCTCCTATTTCACTCCCCTCCTTAAGTTGGGACTTTGTCTTTCGGAGAGGCTTGAGAGAAGATGAACTTAACAGTGTTTCAGATCTGTTGTCCCTTCTTGGCCATGTCTTTTTGGACCCCCTTAGTTTGGATGTGAGATTATGGTCCCCTCACCCAAAAGGTTACTTCACCTGTGCTTCCTTTTTTAAATCCCTTTGCTCTTCCTAGGGATAGTGGGGTTTTCCAACCAAGGAGATTTGGCCTAGACCGGTTCCACCTAAAGTTATTATTTTCTGCTGGAAGTTTTTCTGTAGAAAGATTAATACCTTGGACTGCTTGCAGAGGAAAAGACCTTCTTTGTGTTTGTCCCCTAACTGGTGTGTACTTTGCAGGGCTAGTGGTGAGGATTGCTCTCACTTACTTGTATCTTGTTCCTTTTCTAGTGCTATTTGGAGTTGGATTTTCGCTTTGTTTGGGTGCAGGTGGAATTTGCCTGTAGATTTAAGTCAGTTGTTCGATCCTTCCTTTTTTGTGTGGCCTACAAAAAAAGGAAAAATAATGCGGAGATGTATTAGAGCAGTTGCACTGTGGACAATCTGGGAAGAAACGAATGCAAGGGTATTTAAGGAAGAGGAAAAAAGCACTCAAGCTGTTGAGGACTGTATCTTAACTAGGGCTATTCATTGGTTAGTGTTAGCATAGGGGTATTTCTATCTTTATACCTAGATTAATGTTGCTGATCTGTAATGTTGTGTTGGAACCAGTGCTCCTAACTTAAATAAGGGCACATATGTCTTTTTACTTATTTTTAATAATATAAGTACTGTCTGGCCGACTAGGAGTTGGTCATGTTGAGACTTCCAGTTCGAACTAGAATTTCTCCCTTCTCTCTTTCTCTCTTTCTTCCACCTTTCTATCTCTTTCTACCTAACCGATCTCAAACAGATAAAAATTCTAAGGCAGGCTGAATCATAACAGTTAAGAACTATGGACTTATTTCATGCATTCTCCTTTGATGATTTTTGGAGAAACTAGATAGCGGTGGCAAACAACCATACAAGGAAGGACAGGAAATCTGTAGTGTGGATGCCTCCACCTAAAGGATGGGTAAAGCTGAATTTTGATGGAAGCAGCCAAGGAAACCCAAGCCAATTGGGGATAGGAGGGGTGCTGAGAGATAATGAAAGCAAAATATTAGCATTGTTTTTAGGGCCCCGTGGGAATAGGAGACTCCGATAGAGATGAGATGTTATGGCGGTACTAGTTATTCAGATTGTATAACAATTAGGAGTCTAGTACTTGGTAGTTGAAGGGGACTCTGAGATTGTTGTGGGATGGCTGATAGAACCAGCTTCAGCTATGTGGCGACATAGAGATATGTTAAGGAAAGTCAATTGGATCACAAGATACATGACTGTTACCTTTCTTTGGGTGGGAAGATCAGCAAATTCTTTAGCGGATGGGTTAGCTTAGGAAGGGGCTTCAAGGGAACATTTATTTTGCGCTGCTTTGTAATTTTAGTTCTGGTTAATTCTGGTCAACTTTGTTTTAATTTGATGTAATACTTGTTAGAAGAGGTAACAACTCGTGCCTCCTCTTGGGTCTACTGTATTGCTTCATATTTCTAATTTAATAAATTATATTCATTCATAAAAAAAGCATTATCCTCTTAAGAGGATAAGTGCTCCCTCTTAAGTTTTCATGTGACATCTTAATTAATCTTATCAATTTTGGGCCTTTGGCCCATTTTCTTCAAAGGCTCACGACCCTAGGTGTTGCATGGCCACTTTAGGCTTGATATTGTATGGCGTGGGACCCCATAAAAGTCTTCTTCAAGTCCATAATGGTCCAACCCCACCTCTAAAAGAGGTTAGGTCGAATTCACTACTCAAAGCAATGAACCCCTGAGCTAATCAACATGGGCTCAGTCTAGGCCCAACATTTACCCTTAAATGATCCTTGGATTCAGCCACCCTATGAAGACCCAAGGATAATGGACTTAAGTGAGATAAAACCCATCAGACAATCAGCCCTATAATGGTCTCTTACACTTAACTTCTCTGGCCATATTGATCACAACACTGCCCGACGAGGAAGGACCTCTCCCCTGGTTGCAAGTGCAGTGCCACACTCTCTACTCGGATGGATCCCAAGAAGTAAAACCTTTTGCAAACATTTTTCATAAAATAGTAGTATATAACATATAAATACATTTTCAAAAATAGATTTCAAACACAGTTGAAATCTATTGCCATTAGTTTAGGTTTCCATCGGAGAGAGTGTAAACCCTAATATTCACTTTGTCTGACTAAGAGGCTGGTCCTATCACTATGATCACCCACTCATGTAAATTCCCAAACTGCTCCAACATGCCTAGGTGTTGACTCTTGATGGATCTCGCTGATTGGCACGTCAAAGACAGCCCAATCCAACACCTAGTATAGTACCATAATCAAGTCTGCGATTATGTGTAACTTTCCAGTTTTGCCCATCTATCTCCAAGGTTCAGGGCATAATTGGAAATTAGTCTAGGTTCAATATTTCTTCTAAACACACACTACCTGTGCTTGGGGTCTAACCCCAGCAGCTGAGACAAGCTTCTCCAACTGTTGGGCAGCACACCAATGTCAGCCTTGGCAGGATAAACTTACCAAGTCTATCCAACAGCTGAGAACATTCTAAACTAACACAAGTCGAATAAGTGTCCAGTTAAGGGGTAGTTTACAGAAAACATACCAATATGAATATGAAACAATAATGTACTTTTATTCATTTACAAATAAATGTTCATGTACATCAGTCCAATTGGAGCTAAGGGCATATATTATTTGACACTACCAAGGAAAAAGGAAGTGGCTAGAAAAATTAGAGAGGAAGAACCCACTAAAAAGAACTTGGTAGTAATGGGAAAGGGAAGTAGAAGTTATAGTTTGAACATGAGATTGCTAAGTATCAGCTTGTATATGTGATGGGCAATGTGAAGCTATTGGTAAAATTGCAATACATCTTCCTAGGACAGAAGTGCGATATGATCCCACTGTGACAAAGATCTGGGGCGTGATGCGTTGTCATAGAGTTTTTGTCAATGGTGAAGACTGTAATAAGGAAATATAGTGGATGTGTTGAGGGCTTCATTGAAAGACTTAGTGATGAACAGTTGAGCATGAGGTGGGATGCGGTTGCGAAATGTGACTGTGGATCGAGGCCATGGGTAAACAGTGAGGTGACTGTAAAATGTGGCCATGGAGCAAGGTTCCGGGATTGTGATGCAAGAGTGTGGTATGAAACTGTGATAAGGAATTACGGTGCGAAGTAATATTATGGGAATTTGCTTCAAGAAAGATTGAAGTATGCGATTGTGATGTGAA
The DNA here is from genome assembly GCF_000365185.1 of Nelumbo nucifera. The sequence continues at coordinate 7,496,763 of NW_010729090.1, forward strand.
TTTGTGAGACAGTTGCTCTGTGTTTTTTGTGCTATTGTGTTGTGATGCAATGTCTAAATACATGTACTTACAGAACCTATGTAGAAGTTAAAGTTTGTGGTTCTATTAGACTGTAAGAATGTCAGTAATGTGAGAAGTATCCCTAAATATCTTGTGATATTTGTTTTATAGATAGTTTCATGCAAAAACTATCCCCATCTATTTTTATGATATTCCTTTTATAGATAGTTTCCTGATTGGCTATACTAGCTTCCAGGGGACAGTGATTTGTTTTATGATGCTTTAGGGGGTAGTTGTTTGAGGTATCTATTTATCTATCTGTTATTTGTTCTGTATGTTTTATCTGTTGATTACTTTTTGTTATTATGTGCAGTATCATGTAGCAGTAACATTCTATGTAATTTTTGTTGGGCTTAATGCTCCATATCTCGTCTGATTTGCCTTTGCACTAATATGCATCTTCTAATAGACTTTCTGGTGCATGATGTTCAACTGAAAGTTCTACTTTATTTGCAGATTTATATGGTACCCATGCCTCCCAGAAAGGGTATTCACAGAGAAAATCAACAGAGTTTGAATCATCACCTACAGGCATCTCAAGAAATAATAAGGAGAATCTTATGCCAGACCGAAGCCAGAAACCTCCCATGCATTGCTTTCTTTTTGGTGCAGATTTTGTATCTGTGGATGCCTGTGGGAGGGTTTCCATTGTATGTGTCCCTACCCTTCCTTTTATGCGAGAAACTTCACCTTATCGGAATGCTCCATCAGACAGTAGAGAGCTATTGAAATGTATGAAGCAAGATTCTTGTTCTTTAAGGAAATCAAACGAAGATTACAATGGGATAAATGTGAAGTATAATGCAGAATTATCAAATTCTCCTAGAACAAAACTTAGAAGCGAGAATTCTATATTAAATTCTACTTTTTGCAATCTTGCTGCCCATGAAGAGCACTCAATACATGGAACTGAGAGAACCATTCTCCAGACTCCAATTTCATGTAGAAATAAAAAAAGTTCAGACAACACCACTATTGTAGGATGTGCTAATACAAGAACGAATGCACAAACTTTGCTGGCTAAAGAGTCTAACAGTGATTTCAGAGATGTGGAGCTCAGCCCTAGGCTAACTAATTTGATGGAGAGAGGCATTGTTCCGGAGTCCCCTATTGGTGAATTTAGTCATTGTTCTAATCAAAAGGATTATGTGCTTCATATAGATTTTAAGTCTGATAATGAGAAATGTGAACCAAGACCTGGCCGTCTTATGGATATAGAAGAAAGTAAAGTGCCCATCAATGAGACATTTCATTCTGTGTTTAACTCTGAGGGTAGGAGTAAGGTTCTTTATCCAGCACAGATTTCACCTGCAAAAATGTCTACTAGTCAGTCATCAAAGAGATTTTTGGAGAAGAATGTAAATACCAATGTCAGCAATATAGAGAGTGCAATGGCTTGTTTCCCTGCTTCTCCCATGGATGAGGAAATTCACACTCCATGTATCAAGACGAGCAGTGGTGTTAATGCAAAAGAACGCATCTCTCATTCCCCAGTCAATGTTTCACCTGCTAAATTATGTACTATCTTGTCACCAAAGAGATTATGTTTGCAGAAGATTGAAGAAGTTAAGATGAACAACATTGGCAGTGCAACTGACCATGTCCCTAATTCTCCCATTGATGAAGAAACTCATACTCCATTGATAGAGATGAATAATAATGTCAATGGAAGGGAATGCATCTCTAGTTCTCCACTCATTGAGGAAACTCACACTCCGTTAGTCAATCTAACAAACAGCTGTAGTAAAGACTGGCGCATGAGTTCTGGGGAGACATCAAAAACAGTTCAGCAGAATCACAAGTTTAAAAGATTGCGCAAGTATGGGGATTGTGAAAAAAGAACTACAAGGATAATGAAGGAGAATTTATGCGGTCCTATAGCAAACCTTGACAGATCCTTTTCCAATGAAACATGCATCAGGGTAAAGGGTACCAGAGGTAAAATCTAGTTCTTTAATGCTTTGTTTTTTTTTGACATTTCTTTAATTCTTTGTTTTTCTGTAATCCTTCCGATTTGGTCTAATCACTGGTAAAATTTCTACACTTTTAGTTTCATGCTTCTCCAAATTCTGTAGTTCATCTCATCCTTTTTTCTTGAGATGCCATCATTGTAATGCTAGAAGGGCATAGAGTTTGAATTTACATAATCACTATTATTTTTCGTAGAACTAGTTGCTATTTTATGATGTATTTGGCATTACTAGGCTGCTGTTGTTGTGTTCAGGTAAGCAGAAGGAGCCTGTAATCCATGTCAAAGACTTTATTGAAGAGGAAGCTGAGTAAGAGCTATATTAGATGATCACCTTAGATTTTTTTCATTCAAATAAAACCTTTTCTTTCTATCCTTGTCCCTTTCTATTTCTGTCTTGTAGTTTTCTGAATAATGTGTGGGAAAATTTTATTTATATTTCTTTTTTTATATGGATTGGGGGGTGGACTGGGGTTTGTAGTTTTAAGAAAGGATGTAGGAACTTGTTTGCTTCAACATGATAAAATTGTATTCCTTATTAGAGCTCTAATTTGATTGGTTGTTTTTAGGGTATCTTCAGAGGCAGAAGTATCTGATGATGAGGAAGATGACCGGGAGAACAGCTCTTATGGTGATAGTTTCATAGATGACAGATTAAATCCTACTGCAGGAAGTACTCAAGCAGAACCTAGTGCAAGTGCCATGATGGCAATTTACAGGTTTGTTAAAGTGAAGTTTTATTCTTCCCGTTTTATTCTTATTGATTAATGATGTCCTTATTTTGCTACATGTTCTTCCATGTAGACATGTTTCACTATTAGTTTATGTGTCATTCAAGTGCATGCTTATATATGGCACACAAGAAAACTTTTTTTAACTGCAAGAGGAGTTAAACACGATCTTCCTTGTAAGAAGTGTCAGAAATAAGGCCTCAATGGGAGGGACCTCTATATGTAAAGCTGGAGGGCTGGTCAAGGGCATTTGAGTAGATGGGCTGGTGGTGCCCCTTGTGTTATTTATAATGGAGGGATTAAAGAGATAAAATTACAAGAGTGTCCCTTGTGGCACAAACTAAAAATTGACAAAAGAAAATAACAAGCTCACAGCATACTAACAACACATGTCAAAACCAAACCAGTGTCATAAGTTTGGTGAAGATTAAGAAAAGGAATCTTATGTGGATGATGATGATGTAGCCTTGAACTATGGAGATCATTGGATTCTTGATTCTCCTTGGAAACATCAGCTCCCTGATGCAGCTTCATTAGAGGCATGATGGTAGTTTTCAGTTGGAGTTCGTCAAACTTGGAACAATAAAGCAAATAAAAATGTAGAGAAGAGAAGAAAGAGTTTCAAAGTTGTGAAGAAGCAGTAGGGAGGAGAGAAAGGTCTTGTTTTATTGTAAAAGAATGCAGATCTGTGGGTTGTACATCCACGTTTGACTCTATATGTGCTTAACCCACTAAATATAAAAAAACATAGACTTGCCTGTCAGGCTCAGCCCTAAGGTTTAAAATGTCAGTGTGTGGAAATGTCAGTTGTCTAAATATAAGAAACAAGTCGGAAATGTCAGAAATATCATATGAAAATATTGTAAGCATAGTTTTCAAGGCGCCAAGGCGAGGCTAGGCGATAGGGGGGGNAACATGTATCCTATGGTAGTTCCCTAGGTTCCATAATCATATTTCCTTAATAAATATCCATAATTTTCATAAGAAAAGTATAAACTTCATGTTAAAGTATAGAAAATCAACATATTCCAATATTCATGAGAAGAAAAGAAGAAAGAAAAGAAAATAAAAAAAAAATATAGGGGCTGAACCCCTATTTCTGTTATAGGAAAAGAAGAAAAGGTGGAAGAAGAAATTAGTATATAAACATACAAAATTAGTAAATAAAAATAAGAAAATGTGTTGATTAGACAATGTTTTATGTTCTTCTTCGCTTATTGGTTCAGGTTTTGAAGTCTTTGAGGGTTCAATACAGCATTTAGCAATGTTTGTGTTGATTAAACCCTAACAAATAAGAAAATAATAAAAAGAAATTGGTATATAAAAGTTTTTATAACATGCTATAGAAAATTACTTGGCGATTAGGCGAAGCGAGCCTCCAAGGGTGCCTTGTTGCCTAGGTGTCGGCTTGACAACTATGATTGTAAGAAATATAGACGTGGTGGAAACATAGTAAAAGATATGGAAAATATAGAATGATATTTTATGAAATGATAAAAGAAGCATAGGAACACCTTTTTAAATTATTGTCTTGTTCCAAATCATTAAAAAGCTATGAATCTAAGGCTATAGATAAAACAATATGTTTTGAAGTTGCCTTGTAAACCATATGATTTAGAGCTTCATGATAGAATGAACTTGAGCAAAATTTAACTCATAGAAAATGTAAATAGATCAACCAAAAAATCTATTATATAAACAAAGAACTAAAATTTAGCTTGATGTTTGAAGTGAATATTGAGCTAGCTCAAAGTGGTGATCATGTAAGTTAAGCGGGCAATAACATTTTTACTCCATACATCCACAATATTGTCATCAACTTATGTTGTAAACTTATAATACCATCTCTTTTACTCTACATTGTGATGGTAGTGCTCACTGGGGAATATGTTGATTCTAGTAAGATTTCATGTCTAACCATGGAAGTGGAAAAGGAAATATGTCATAGAAACTACCTCTTGTACTCCACATAGTGCTGGTAGTGTTCATTGGGGAATATGTCGATTTAGGTAAACTTTCATGTTGCTACGCAAAGAAATGGAAATATGTTGTGGAAATATTCAGGAAATTTGGGACATTTTAAACCATGCAGCTCCTAATTATCCGTACCTACAATTGGTTGATATACCTTTATTGGTGGGAATCTTTTTACTTGAAGAAGCAAGAAACAATTGTGGTGAGATGAAATGCTGAACCAGAACACAAAGTTGTGGCTCATGGAGTGGCTAAATTATTATAGCTTCATATCTTAGGCAAGTTAACGGCCCTCTTAAGTTGTATTGTGACAATCTAGTTGCTATAAACATAGCAAAAAACCTAGTACAACATGACAAGACCAAACATATTGAGATAGATTGTCACTTTGTAAAAGAGCAGTTTTTGGTGTTCTTTGTGCACCTTAAACACCCATAGGGAGAAGCTAGATGATATATTTATCAGACCTATTCATGGGCCTAGCTAGGCCGGGCTAGGCTTTTACTCTTTATCAACATAATATTTTCAGGCTTGGGCCCAAGCCTGGCCCTCATAAAAGCTCTAAGCCCAATAAATTGGAATTTTTTAGCACCTGTAGTTGTAAATTGGAATTGGGCACGTAGGAATGTTTTAGCACTTGTAGCTTGGATCTCCCTGTGATTTATTCAAAAGAAATCCCTATTTTAAATAATGAAAGAGAGAAAAGAAAAGCTAAACAAATATATTATTCTATGGGCTAAAACCCATTGAAGGGCCATTTTAAGTTCTAACATTCTTTCCAATTCCATACAAAGGTAAATTGGAAAACACACAATGATGAAGGAAGGTGAAATCCATCATATGGATGGCAGAATCATGCTTGATGGTTGGGCGAAATTTCAAAAATTTTCTTTTAGCCTTTTGGGAATCGCATTCCCAGTTTTAGGAAAACTGCATTTTTCTAGGATCGACCTTGCACCGAAACCGGACCAGATTTGAAACCAAACAAGAGGGAGAAGTATACCTGATACGGATTCCACAAATGCAGCTCCCAAAGTGGTATTTCACGCCCAAATCAAAGCCCAAAACCAACTTCCACAGAAGATGGTGCAACTTGGAGTGAAACCGGTTCAGCAACGCAGTTTTCAACAAAACTGCAATCCAACTTTTTGGATCAAACAAGGGAGGTGAGCATGGTTTTTCTCTGTGTTTTTCTTGCAAAAATCAGAGGTAGAGCTGATCAAGATCAGTCCCAAGAATAGATCGAACTAGGGTTTCTGGGGCGGCAAGAGAGCAAAGAGAGAGAGAGCTGAAAGCAGAGTTAATTGAAGCAGTTCGATCTCTCTTTTCTTAATCCTTAAGGAGCACCACTCCTAATCGAATTAGGAGGTTTCTAATCCAAATCTTTATTTGGATTTGGACTCTATCAGTGGATAGGTCTTATCCTCTTATGAGAATGGGTGCTCCAGACCCATATCCAAACCCATATTCGCACGTCAAATGATTGCTTAAGCTATCATGTGACATTTTGATTAATCATATTAATCATGGGCCTTAGGCCCATTAAGTGGCTCACGTCCCAAGAGAGTTGTTGGCCCATTTAGGTTTGATTTGTATAGCGTGGGACCCCGACAATGACCTCACATTAGCCCACATGGGTTTGGCCCAGTGTCTACAAACGACCTGGCCGAATTCACTACCAAATGCAGTGAACCCCTGAGTCCATCACTATGGGCTCAAAATGGGCCCAACATTTACAGTTAAATGATCTTTGAGTCTAGCCATCCTATGAAGGCCCAAGGATAATGGACTTAAGTAAGATATAGCCCATCAGGTAAACAACCCTTAATGGTTTCTTACACTTAACCTCTCAGCCCTCAATTATCAAACACTGCCCGACAGGAAAGGACCTCTCCCCTGACTACAAGGTACAGTGTTGCACTCTCTACTCGGATGGATCATAAGAATTAAAACCTTTTGCAAACACTTTTCTTGAAACATAATATATATATATATTGCAAAACAAACCTCAAACACGGTTGAAATCCACTACCAACAGTTTTAGTTTCCATCAAAGAGAGTACAGTCCCGATCATTCACTTTGTCTGACAAAGGGGCTGATCCTATCACTATGATCACCCACTCAAGTGAATTCTCAAACCCCCAAAGGATCTCACTGATTGGCATATCAAAGACAGCTCAATCTGACGCCCAGTGCAATACCATAATCAAGTCTAGGGGTTGTGTGTAACTTTGTAGTTTTGCCCGTCAATCTCCAAGGTCCCGGGCATTATTGGAAAATGGTCTGGGTTTAGTGTTTCAATCAAATGCACACTACATGTGCTTCGGGTCTAACCCTAGTAGTTGAGACAAGCTACCCAACTTCTTTGACAGCACATTAGTGTCAGCCTTGGCAGGATAAACTCCCCAAGTCTACCCAATGGCTGAGGACATTCTAAACTAACACGAGTCTCATAAGCATCCGGTTTAAGGGGTAATTACACAGAAACATACCAATAACAACATGAAACAATAATGTACTTTTATTCATTTACAATAAATGTTTCTGTACATCAAAGTGATTGGAGCTATAGGGGGTTCTCGAAGCGCCCAATTGGGAAGATAGCCATTATTGTTGACCTATGCCTGATACTAGATGAATTCTTTGATAATTCTTATTTGTTTTCTCTGTTGCTGTCACATTATCGCACATTTATGATTCATGAAATGAAGAATTTGACCCTATTTTCCTTGAAACTGTTGGCACAAATATATTTTCATAAACATGGGCATAGATTTATTACTTTTCACTACTTATGGTTGTTTTGTCCTCTCAGAAGTCGTCATTCTTAGTTCTGACTTTAGCGTGTAGGTAAATTTGTACATATCTATTTTGGATCTGATGAAGCTTTTTGTAACAGGCGTTCTTTGCTTAGCCAGTCACCAGCAGAGGATCAACCAAACTTTTTGACTGACTTAAGCCCCCCCAGAAGAACAGCTGAATCTAAAAATTCTTCAGGAAAGATAAGTTGTTCTATTCAGACACCTCAAACTGTCCTACATTCTTCAAATAAATCTTCTGGGAGGAATTCAATTTCGTGTCAGATGGGTCAGGGTACCATCTCTCTACTAGCATTGCCTGCCGAACCCAATGGCTTCCTGAGAGAAGAAAGCAAATTAGAGAGTAGAAAAAGGAAGCTAAGCTTTCATCATATTGGATCTATTCCTGCAACTTGCTTGGTGCAAGAATGTTCACTTCAGCTTGGCTCTATGGGAGAGGAATCCTTTCAGTGTCAAGCTGAGAACAGTGAAGTGAACAGGGATGAATTTTATGACGATCAATTTTATGAGGGTCTTGATCTTGATGCAGTAGAGGCACAAGCTACCAAGCTTCTTAGGAACAAGACTGAATTGGCAAGAGAGCAAAACGAAACAGTTGTTCCAAATCCTTCCGCAGAGGGAAATCTTGGGCTTTTGAATTCTCCGTCATTTGATCTTGGGATATGATGAATGGATTATTGGATATCCTAGAAATGGTTTGGAGAATTTCTATTATAACCCTTAAAAGGTTTGGCACCACGTGGTACTGCTCAAACGAATCTAACAAAGTAACAATGTGAGCTTCCATTGACAGCATTTAGCTGGCATTAGATTAATTGCCAAGTTGTATTTTGGGTTAATCAACACTTTTAGAGGTAGACTTGCGTCTGAAGCCCATTCATTATAAGCTTCTCAGAGGTGCAGAGTTAGATCTATCTCTTGTAGATTGTGAGTGCATCCAGGTTAACAAGAAAAATATATTTATCTTTGCATATACCCACTACGCTGGGGATTGTATATGTAAGTTATAAGATTATTTTGTACAAGGATGATAGAGCTTGCTGAATGCAAGAATGTAAATTGCAATTGTACAGAAATTTTGATAAGGTAATGTTGTGTACTTAGTGTACTGATACGGTTATAACATTAGAAAATGGGCTTTTCCTTTTGCCACACCTTTCCTATTCTCAAATCTCAACTGGCCATTTCATTTTCTTTTCTTTTTTTCTTTATATTGCTTGGCATATAAGGACCAGCACCAGTGGCATATTGCATACAAGTGGCAATCCTTTCGAATGGTACTTCGCATTTTTGGAACAAAAATTTGTATGCAGCAAGAACGTGATGGGCATCGTAGGTCGTAGCTGTTTATGCATAACTTGGGAAGAGTACAAATACAAATATAAGGTTTTGCACTGTATATTTGTATTTGTACTCTTCCCAGACACAGCCTTGGAGGCATTTTAAAAACTCAGAGACTAAATGAACTTGAACCTTTGATTAGACGTTCATTCAAAGGTTTTGCACTGTATATTTGTATTTGTACTCTTCCCAGAGCCATTTTCTCAGAGATTAGACGTTCATTCAGTGCAAATAAACACCCCGGAAGTATTATCCCCATCATGAGTTGGGATTACTTGTGTATTCTGTGTGACCTGTTTTCGCATCTTAAGTAATGCCCTTTCTCACTTGGAGTTTCAACGATATCAAACAGTAGGAACCCTCTGGCATCATTCTTTCCCGTTCTCTTCTCCCCCAAGCTGTCCATTGGATCCTACGGGTCTCCAATTCTCTCTTTTTCTTTGTTTCCACTACTTGAAGAAAACTGGATACGTGGAAAACAAGGGGAAAAGGGGGAATGTGTTACTACTAGAACCGGTTGGACATATGGTGACTCATCCTTGCCAGAGAATATTCTAATTATTGTAATAATCATCAATATCAATACACCCGATACGCCGGCAGGGGCGTATTGGGCGATCGATACCCTTTTCTTTTACCGTTTTTTCTTTTTTTGGAAACCAGTTCAGGGGGGTGGTTTAGGGCTTCTCCACCCCCTGACCAGTCAGATTCCCGATACATCCACTATAGGGGAGTATTGAAGGGGTCCCAGAACGATATGTATCGGCCGATATGTGTCGATACTTTGAACCTTGATAATCATGCATGATGGGCTGTTACGACTGTGTAGGTGATGGAGGGAAGGTGCCTAAAGGCTCTGCTCCTTCCCATCTTTGGGGGACCATCTAGATAACTGAATGTGTGGCTTCCCCAAACCTGCTCTGAACCCCGATCTGTAGTAAAAAAACCCACCCCAAAGGATGTCTATCAGTATTTCGAGAAACAGGAAATACTACAAGACCAATGGGTCCTAGTAGCTTGTCTAGGTTTCGAAGGCATGGTGGTGGAGTGGCATTATTGGTTCAAGGACCACCACCCCCAACTAGATTGGAACTAGTTCATGAACACTTAGGATAACCATTCAACGGGCTTTAGGGACCAACATTTCCGAATGCTTCTCTAAATTGATGCAGATAGCAATTTTTAGAACTACATGGAGGAGTTCCAAAGAATGTCGAGTCGGATTAAGGGCCTGTCGGAGGAATATTTGGCATGTTTCTTTGTGGCGGGTTTGAAGGCTGAAATTAGAGTGGGAGTAGAGATGTTTAAGCATACTCCAATCACTTGGGCTTTTTGCTTAGCTTTGCTCAAGGGAGAGAACTGAATTTAGAAGTGACACCTAGTTGAGGGTTAAGCCCTACAAAGGCCAAGTCAACAACAACCACTGCTAACACCATTGATAACCAAGCCCACTCAACCAATTCCACATAGAGGTGAGCAAATGGTAGGTTCTACCTTGAACCAACCCTACCCAATCTATTACTTGGTAAGGCCTGGTTGCAAATTGTTGGAACCAATCCGAATCGATTCAAAGAACTGACCTTGGAACTGAATTTGTTTAGAAATAAATCCCCAAATACTTTGAGAATGTCAAGATTTGGACCCAAGCACTTATGGTTACAAAGAACATATTCTCACTTAACCATTGAACCATTAATATTTGAATGTGTAAAAAGTAATGTAAAATTGTAATACTTACGGATTTCAAAAAAAAGTAATGCTTACAAAATTTAAATTATAATGATAGTTTTGAAATTTATTATTATTATTGTTGTTTAGGGGGAATAAAGAAATAATGGTTTCCACAAGTAGACCCTGTAATTGTTCTTGATAGGGCAGGTTCTAGGTTATGCCTTGGAACTGAACTGAATCGAACTGACCCATATTCACCCCTAGTTCCATAGACAAAATGCCCAAAGTCAGGTGATTGATGCCAACAAAAGCTCGGGAGTAGCGAGGAAGGGGACTCTATTATAATTGTGATAAGAAAAATATGCCATAACACAAATACAAGAAGCAGAAAAAATATGCCATAACACAAATACAAGAAGCAGAAGCTCTTCTGGATTATAGGGGCCGCTAAGGATGAAGACTCTGAACTAAAGACTAATCAAGAAGGTTAGGAAGCTAAGAAGATGCTTCCCTTAAAATCTCTTTCCGCACCATTATAGGAGCCAACTCGCCACGAACAACGAGGATCTAGGGATACCTTCATGAGCAACCCCAAACAATCTTCATGGATAATGGATATGCTCATCATGATTTTTTTGGATCCCATGATCATTGAGAGGGTTGGACTCCCAGTAGATGCTAAGGTCTGTTTCACGGTGTAAGTTGCTAGAAGAAAACGACCTTAGGTATTGTGATTCAGACCAACTTCCACATACTTCCTTTACATATTCTCAGGTCACATGGGACGAGAACTATTAGCCATATGCTTTGAGACTCTGCAGCATTATCTTTGCAATATTGGGCAGCTTGTGTGTTCATTTGCTGAAGGGAATAAAGAAACCTAGGGTATTATTGTTGTTTAGGCTTGTCAGGATTGCCCGGCCTCTTACTCAATTACTCGAGAAGAGGGTGAGGAATTAGGAGGAAGAAGCAGAGGAAGCATTCCAAGAATTGAAGATGGTTCTAACTGCTACCCTGGTCCTGGCTATTACAGACTTTATTCAGTTGTTTATATTGGAGAGTGGTGCTAGCGAATAGGGTATTGGGACAATTACAGTGGAGAACAATCACATTTTATAGTAAAGCTCTATAAAGTCGAGCCTTGGACATGTCAACCTATGACTGTGAGCTACTAGCGATTGTCTCAACTATTCAACAATGGTGACCTTGTTGGCCCTATGTGTTTTGATGATAACAAACTCATTAAGAGTACTAATGGTGTAAATAAGTACGTGGTTATCTTTAATAAGCTTCTTTTTCCCTAAACTGAATTAAAACTAATATGCTATCAAAGATGAAGTGAAAGCTTTATTGATTCAACTACGTGAGCCTTGTAATTTCATCATCATCACCACATCTCTCCAACTAAAGAAGCTCTAAGTAATTCAAAAATAAGGCTACTTAAGAATTGAATGAATTGGTGTTGTTCTAAATGACTAACTGCTACAACAACTCATGGAGGAGAAGACTACATCATGTTGTGATCAAATTATGTCAGTTTTTAGGATCTTGATGTAATCAGTTGCACTCTCTTAATGCTTAACAAGATTGGAGTCAGTTTAGGCAACCTTAGAGACCAATGGATAGAATATGTTTAGTTCCTAGGCTTTCCTAAACTTAAACAAGTAATTATAATCTAAAAAATATATTTTGAAAGCCAATGGAAGAGATCTTACCACTTTGGATGAGAATGTCCAAGGTTTCTAAGTATTGGGTTGTCTACTGGGCAAGATTGCCCATGCTCTATAGTATAGTTGACTACTTGGAATTGTATAGTTAACTAACTATATAGCCAAGACATGAATAGCCTAACTATAAGATATAGTCAACTACCCTAAAAGATATAGTCACCTAACTATGACAGTTGAGGTAAAAAATGCTAGGACTATGAGACAAAGTCGACTACTCTAAAAGACATAGTTGACTAACTATAACAACCAAGGTATAGATATGCCCTATCTGAGAGTAGTCAACTATCCAAAAATGCATAGTGGACTAACCTAGACAGACCGAGTTCAAAATTATATTAGTTAGCTTATATAAAGGAGTTTGCCAATTGAAAGAGAAAAAAATCCTCTCTTCATCAAGCAAATGACTGGCAATTTTTATAGTCGACTACATCAAAGGAAATTGATCGTTTGAATGCTTAAATGGATATTACCATCTATGATAAGCCTTTTGACATGTTGGAGCAAATTTGATCATTTATAAGAATATCAAAATCTTTCCAATGGCTAGAAAATAGTCACTTGATCTCAAATCCTCTATAAATAGAGGAGTTTAACTTGATTTAAAAGAAGTAAAAGAGAGCAAGTTACTAAGATCTATTTTTGTTGAATAAATTCTTGGGATTCAATAGTGTAAGTGATGATAAAAGTTAATATTTTTAAAACCGACCCCGAGGCTGAATCATTTTTGCCTTTGGGTTGTGGTTCGACCGGTCTGGTCGAACGATTCAGACTGTGCCACGTCAACGAATATATGAATTAGGTATATATATACATACATACATACATATAAATATATATTTTAGTAATAAATAATGTATAAATATGCTTTGGATATGTTATATATATTATTTATATTTAATTTATGTTTTTTCATATAGTTTTAATTTTTTATTTATAAAAAATATTAAAAATTGCAATTTGAGGCCAAAAAAGGGATTTTCGTGAAAATAGTGGGGCAAGGCACCTATAGCTCCTTGGGACGCATAGATCTCAAAAAGTTACCCCAAATAAAAAAAGCAATCACCCCAATCGGACATTAGAGTGCAAAGTTATGGCCTCTGAAAGTTTGCATGCATTGAGTGTGCAACCATGACCCAGTCACTAGGTCAAATGGGTCAATGGTAGAATCAGTCGGGTCAAACAGTTCTTAATCAAGTCAATAGTTTTTGACCAATTGGCGGGTCTTGACTGAACTAGACGTGAAATCCTGTTTGGGTGGCAGTTCAAACGGTTTGACCAATTGGGTCATCGACGAGTTGAAAACATTGATAAAAGTTGATAAGGTTTTGAACTTGTACAATCTCACCCATCTATTGCGGGTCTCTTCACTAAGCTAAGCATCTGAGCATAACTCTTGCAATTGAGTAGTTTGTGGTTTATATTGTCATATTTACCTATAAACGTATATTGTGCTTTATTTGTATTATTTTGAATTCAAGTAGGTGTTCTATTGTGAACACAAAGGTCTTGAAGGCACTTGGAAGCCTTGCTAATTAAGTATCATAAGAACATGTAAGTCCTGCTAGATAAGGTATTGTAGGCACCCAAAAGTCCTATTGGTTATAAGGCTTTATTGGCACTCGTGAAGTACAACCAGTTAGTGGAAATCCTTAGGGTGGCTTGAGGTAGAAGACATAGGCAATGGTTTTTGCTTTTTGCAGTTACTTCCCTACTAACATTGCCAACTTCATTAGATAATTGCAAAGGCTTTAAGTTTTCTCCATCTTCCAAATATTATAGTTTATTTTGTTTATTATCTTTACATCTGCAATATGCAAACTTTTTAGTGTAGCTCTTATGCTACTAACATTTGTAACTTTACTAACTGTACAATTTTTGGTGAATTGTTTGCATTTTATTGCTTACTAACTTCTACCAAATTCTAACCATTTGTTTCTAACTGTTTACATTTAAAGTTGCTTATATTATTGTTCATTTATTATTTTACCTTCAACAGTTTGATTTGTCTTTGAAATTTAGGTGTAGCTAGTCCTTCTCATAAGTAGCTGGTCCATTTCTTACCTATCTACTAGTGGCTGCTCTTCTCTCTCCAGCACTAGTTTTGGCATACACTAGCTAACAGTTCAATTGCCATAGACTTTGCTACTAATTTGCATTCGACTACCATTTGCTTCAATAGTTATTTATTTTGATTGTTTATTCTTTATTTAACTGCATTGCCACTAACTAAATAATAGCTTGTACTTTTGATTGTTAATTTATTTTCAATTGATATTCATTATCTAGCAATTACCATCTAAAGTAGCTACAACTCTTGTTTTAGCAGTTGACTTAATCATTAAGAGTAACATCTTGATTAACTGTTTTAGAATTAATCATCGGGGGACATCACTTTTGTCATTAACTTCCACATGTCATTAAATTCTCGAATGATGTGGCGATTATGTGGCACGGGTGTGGTATCTCCCCAACCTCCAAACCTTACCTCTGTCATTTTATCTCTAACAAGACATGCACTAGGGTGATAAACCTGCTAGGTGATCATATTCGTTTTGCTAGTAGATATGTCAAGGCAGTTAACCTACCCTATCAGTCACTCTCTTTTAATTACCTATATACTTTGTTGACACAATCAGGTAGTCACCTACTTTAGATGATATCATTTCACCCATGCAATGCTACTCTAGTGTGATTTAGATGCATCATTTGCTTGTACGTCAGCCCATTTCTTCCATTCATCGATCATTCACATTCACAAGCAAGGTTCAAAGTACTGATACAGCCAGATACAACCCAAGGGGTGTATTGGTACTTTGAACCTTGCAATCATGCATTTTTTTTTTAATTTCTTTTTAAAAAATAGGTCCCCTGAAAAAAGTTAAATCATGAATACATGCTTATTTAGTGTATCAATGATCAATATGATACCTATTGGTTGATATGGGTTGATACGTAATGAAATTTTGAACCTTGTCCTCAAATCCTCCTTTCAGATTTGAGCTTTAAGCAGTCAAGCTTCAAGCAAAAAGAAACACAGATTTAGGTGTTGTTTGGATAGACTTTTACTTTTATACTTTTAAAAATATCAAAGTATAAAATACGAAAAATGCTTTGGTAGTTTTACTTCAAAAATCATTTGGATAAATAAAAATTTTAAAAAATATGCTTTCCAAAACAGAAGTATCATTTTCTATTTGGAAAAAGCACGTCCGTTTGTATTTCCAATGACAATTTTTAGTGGTTTCACGTTTGAGACTAGTGACGGTAGTCTGACTCTAGTAGTAGAAAGTGGAGGTAAGGCCGAGAGTTTTATCGAAGAGATGAAAATGAAAGCATTATTTCACTACAAGCACAAAGTATAAAAAGCCGACTTTATGCATTTTGGGTTTTTCATACTTAGTATGAAAGCAAAAAGTATAAGGTATATAATACAAGATATTAGGTTTGACAGTTTTAGGGAGGCAACCAATTGAAGTGGACTCAACCCTCCTATTAGCTATTCTATTCCCGCCAAGTTGATGTTTGGTTGAGCAATGGAGTAGAAAGTCCGACGAGTTAGAGATGGCATTTTCTTGAGCAAATTGTAATGACCGATGAGTGGTGGCACCGAGATGGCAAGTAGCTCCAACATTTAGGTTAAGGACTTGATATTGACTGGTTTAGATAGTGAAGGGAAAACCAAAAATAGAAAGGAGAAACTACGAAAGCTTAAAAGCATTGTTATTTTGTTTGTGAGGGTAAGAGTGTTTTAGGTTTTATTTAAATGGACCTTTTCAGGTTCAACCTCAAACCAATTCAAAAAAATATATTCATATAAATATTGGGAGTAGAAATGTCTTCAAGGGAAAGTAGGGTTGCAAATGGATGGAATCAAAGAGGATATGAGTGGATTCGAATTTGGTCATTTATATTCAAATTCAAATATAATCTTATTAATTATATATAATATCAAATATTAAATAATATAAATAAATTAGTCTAATCAAATTTGAATTGAAGATTAAGTTTAAGGTCGTAGGAATAAGACAAATTGTAGAGTTATAGAAGCTAAGAGTAGAAGGGAAACCCTAGGAAGCCTCCTAGGATGCGAAAAGAAAGTGAAAAGGTGCAATGTTCTTACTTTCCCCCAAGGAGTTTGGGTATTTACAAGGCAGGACCTATTCATTCGGATTTTGGGTAAAACTCTCAAGACTTTTAGGAGACAACAGATTTTGATGAAAAAAACCAGATAAAATTCGGATCAGGTTCCAAAACAAGGTCCTAACTATTAGACAGTTTTGTATGCCCTTAGCTTCAATCAGAATGATGTACTTTATGAGTTTATTGTAAAGGTGCATATTTGATTCATGTTCCCTTGGTATGTTTCTGTGTAATACCCTTAAACTGGACACTTAGTGAGACTCGTGTTAGTTTAGAATGTTCACAGCCAGTGGRTCGGTCTGGGGAGACCTATCCTGACAAGGCTGACACTGTGGTGCCACCAAGTCGGTTGGGGTGGCCTGTCTCAGCTGCCAGGGTGAGACCCTAGGCACATACAGTGTAGGATTAATTGAATCTTTGAACTGGACCGGATTTCCAGTAT
>NW_010729090.1:7514570-7547734 GCF_000365185.1 Nelumbo nucifera
GATCTGGAAACCTCCTAATCAGATTAGGAGATGGCTGATCTGATCTGCAGATAAGATAAGGATTATCCCTTATCACTTAAAGGGACTTCTAACCCAAATATGATTTGGATTAGCAACTCCTAATCTGATTAAGAGCTGATCCCTTTAAGATTACAAAAGAAGAAGGGGGCGGCAGCCTTTAGAGAGACAACAAATTTCCTCTAGTGCAAAAATCAAGAAGAGAGAATTCTGCTCCCTGCGAATACTCTCTTGCCGCCTCCCTGTTCTTGCTGCCCTGTTTGCTAGTTCGATCTCTAGTTGTGGGAGAAGTCAAGATTGGATCTTGACATCAGTTCTTTGAGAAATGATTGAAAGGAAGCTGTGCTCACGTACCATCTTGTTGATCCTTGTGAAGGACAGAGTTCTTGGAGAAGAACACTGTTGATTCTGCTCCACCTGCACTGCGCCATTTTCAGTGGGAGCAGTCTTTGGTTCCTTCCTTGGGCGTGAACACCTTCGTTGGGAGATACTACTTCTCCGCATCAGGTATAATTCTCTCCTGCTCCTTTTGGTTCAGATCTGATTCAGTTTAAGGTTCAAGAATGATCATTGAAAATATGATTTTCTAAATAGGGAATATGATTCCCAGTTGAAGGGAGAGAAATTTTTTTTGAAATTCGCCCCTTATTCCGCAATCTTTGGGCRTCCATGGGATGGATCTCCCATCTCCTTCACCAACAACTGGTCAGAACAGCTTTTGCAGCTGTACATTAGGAACACCTCAGTAGCTCACCATAGTGGACAAGGGAAATATTCTCAATGCACGGCTACAAAGGCTGTTCTGACCAGTTGTTGGGACCCTTGTTGTGTTGCTCCGGTCTCACTTAATACCCACACCTTTTTTATTGGAAGTTGATTAGGGTAGGAATCTATTACCAAAAAATGCTCCTAACTCTATCCCAACAAGATATTGCAGCCATACATTGGGAACACCTCCCTTATCATTCATGGGAGATGTTCTCAATGTATGGTTGCAGTAGCTAGATGTTCCTCATAATCGGATTTTTTCCAAAAACCATTGATTTTGGTCAGCAAACTGCTGACCTAAGCAGTTAACTGTTCGAACCGTTCAAACAATTTTGACCACTTTTATTTTTTTGTTAGAATGGGCTGACCATTTAGTTTGAACGGTTGGACCGTTTACTTGGTAACCAGACCCCTGACTGATTTGATCCCCCAATTCGGTTTTAAAAACCATGTGCACAAGTATAAACCATTGTGTGTTCAAATTTGGCTCACCATAAAATATCCAACATGTGCATTGGGAATATCTCCCCATAAGATGCACTATTGCACTCTGGGGCACAAGAGGGTGCACTATGGGGAGCCAATGTGCTCACATACTATGCATAGATGCATCCTAGGAGTTCAAATATGCTATCCAACAAGGCATTACAGTTGCACATCTAGAAATCTCCCCATGCACGGTTGTAGTGGCTTGTTGAGAGGAACGCTCCTCACACTTGGACGCCTCACATGAACATTCACCATGCATTGGGAACATCTCCCGTGAAAAATAACTTATAAGTACGGGAGATGTTTCCAAATGGTAGGATGTGCGTGTGAGGCAACTTATGTGAGGAACAGATCCGTCTCTTGTTGAGAATGTTATGTTGGAAGTTGATCCTGCTTCCTAGTCCAAATGCACATTCCTGTCACATGTCATCTACTAACAGTGTCTTGTTAATGTGTTGCGGGATACACGAAACTATTAGATAGTGTATGCCCTTACCTCCAATTAAAATGATGTTTATAAACATTTATTTGTAACTGAACAATGTACATTGTTATTTCATGTTGATATTGGTATATTTTTGTGCATTACCCTTTAAACTGGACATTTAAGAGACTTGTGTTAGTTTAGAATGTTCTCAGTCATTGGATAGACTTGAGGAGTTGATCCTGATAAAGGTTGACATTGGTTTGCTGCCAAGGACTTGGAGGAGTTTGTCTTAGTTTCTAGGATTAGACCCTAAGCACAGCTAGTGGGTGTTTATTACAAGCACTAAACCTAGACCAATTTTCAGTTATGCCCTGTGCCTTGGAAATAGATAAGCAAAACTAGAAAGTTACATATAACCTTGATTTGACTATGGTACTGCACTAGGTATTTTGGATTGGGTTGTCTTTGATATGTCAACCAGTGAGATCCATTCAGGGTCAAATACTTGGATATGTTGAGACAGTCTAAGGATTAACCCCTTTGTCGGACAAAGTAAATATCAATGTTTATACTCCCTTTGATAAAAACCTAAACTATTAGTAGTAGGTATCACTTGTGTTTGAAATATGGTTTTTGGAAAATGTATTTATATATTATACACTACTATTTTATAAAAAAAATATTTGCAAAAGGTTTTAATACCGGAATCCATTTGAGTAAAGAGTGTGGCCCTGCACCTTACAACCGGGGAAGAAGTGTTAGACAGTTATGCCCTTAGCTCCAATCAGATTGATGTATTTATTGGCATTTATTGTAAATGAATAAAGTGCATAATTGATTCATGTTATTATGGTGTGTTTCTGTGTAATACATTTAAACTAGACATTTATGAGACTCGTGATAGTTTAGAATCTTCACAGCCGTTGGATAGACCTGAGGATGTTTATCCTGCCAAGACTAACACTAATGTGTTGCCAAGAAAGTTGGGTGGCTTGTCTCAGCTGCCAGGGTGAGACCTGAGGCATATGTAGTGTGGGTTTGATTGAAACACTGAACCAAACCATTTTCCAATTACGCCTTGGACTTTGGAGACAAATGGGCAAAACTAAAAAGTTACACCCGACCCTTAGACTCGATTATGGTACTTCACTATGTGTCGTATTGGATTGTCTTTGATATGTTAATTAGTGAGATCCTTAGTGGGGGTCAAAACCTAGGTATGTTGGGGCAGTTTGAGAATTCACCTAAGTGGGTGATCATAGTAATAGAATCAGCCCCTTTGTTGGACAAAGTGAATGATCGGGGAATGCACTCTCTGATGGAAACCTAAACTTCCGGTAGTTGATTTCAAACTTGTTGAGATTTGTTTTTGCAAAATATATTTATAGAGACATACATATATATTATGGTTTCACAAAATGTTTGCAAAGGTTTTAATTCCCAGATCCATGTGAGTAGAGAGTGCAACATTGTACCTTGCAAGCGAGGGAGATGTCTTTTCTTGTTGGGTAATGTTTAATCATTATGGGCTGAGAGGTTAAGTGTAAGACCATTTAGGATTTTTACCTGATGGGTTAATCTCACATAAGTCTATAGTTCTTGGGCCTTCATAAGGTGGTTGGACCTAGGGACCATTTAGTGTAAATGTTGGGCTTGCTAAGAGCCCATACTGATGGGTTAAGGAGTTCACTGTCTTCAGCAATGAATTCGGTCAGGCCTTGTAACAGAGGTTAGGCTGAACCCATATGGCTTTTGTAGAGATCAATGCTAGGGTCCCACGCCATACAAAGAAAGCCAAACTAGCCAGCATTTAATGGGCCTAAAGCCCATTTTGAAATGGGCTTAAGTGTTTTAATTAAATAGGACGAATCTGATTTATAATTTGATTAGGATCGGCAACAGGATAAGATGAGTCTTTTCTAATCAAGAGTCCAGATCAAAATATCATATTTGGATCAGGAAACTCCTTACTAATTGGATTAGGAAGCTGATCCAAAGAAGGTTATAAATAAGGGAGCGAATTTCTCAGTAGGTGAATTCTTCTTCTGCAATTTTCTCCCTCAATTCTTGTTGCCCCTACCCAGTTCGATCTCTACTCTTGGATCTGATTAAGAATAATTTTTGATATTATTTCTTGCTAGAAGAAACAATCTGAAGTCATGCTCACACATACCCTACGTGATTCTTGTTGAAGAATTAGGATTTTTGTTGAAGAACCTCTTTGCTGATCTTGCCTCAACATAAGCTGTGTCATCTTCAGTGGAGGCAGGTTTTGGTGACCTCTTTGGGTGTGAACACGAGTTACTAATATTCCGTATCAAGTATATCCCTCTTTTTTCTTTGGTTTCAAATCTGGTCCGATTTTATTTCAAGAACGAACTTTGAAAAATGCAATTTTTCTAAATTAAGGAATATGTTCCCAGATGGGAAAAAGAAAATTTTTGAAATTTTGCCTAACCACTTTGCATGGTTCGGCCATCCATATGATGGATCTCCCATTCCTTCAAGAAGTCATTTCCTGTTATGTAGCATTTTGATCATTATGGGCTAAGATGTTAATATAAGAGACTATAACAATATTGATTACCTAATGGGCTTTGTCTTACATGAGTCCATTATCCTTGGATCTCCATAGGGTAGATAAATCCAAGGATCATTTAAGTGTAAATGTTGGGCTCAAACTAGACCAATGTTGATTGGGTTAGGGATTCATTACCCTGAGCAGTGAATTCAGCATAACCTCTTTTAGAGGTTGGGCCGAACCCATATGAGCTTGTGTGAGATCATTATGCAATCCCACACCATATAATATCAAGCTTAAAATAGCCATGCAACACCTTAGGTTGTGAGCCTTTGAAGTAAATGGGTGTTTTGTATAATCTCCTAATTAAATTAGGAGAGTGCTCCATAAAGAGATAAAAGAGAAAATGACGAATTGGGTTAGGAGTTTTCACACTCTTGCTCTCTCTTCTTCTCTCTTGTCTTCCAAAAAGCCCTAATTCGACCTAGGTTTTCAAGAATTGATTTTGATAAAATTTTCTTCTAATTTTTGCAAGAAAAACATTGAGAAAGATCAAACTCACTCACCCCATTTGATCCAAGTTGGATAGAAGTTTTGGAGAAAATAGTGTTGTTAAACCAACTTCACCTATACACTACCATCTTCAATGGAAGCTGGTTTTAAGATTGATTTAGGTGTGAACTTCCACCTTGGGATCTATGTTTATTGTATCCATATTAGGTATAATTTTCTCTTTTGATTTGGTTTCAAATCTAGTCCAATATAGCACAAGATCAATACGAAAAAAATGCAAATTTTCAAAACTCCTAGAAATCGTTCCTAAAAGGGAAAAAATTTTGAAATTTCACTAAAAACAAACTCTATTACATTAGGAACACTAACATCTCATTATAGAGGACAATGGAAATGTTCCCAATGCATAGTTGCAAAGGCTACTGTGATGGGTTGTTGGGACCAAGGTTCAAAGAAATGACACATCGGCCTCTATTGACTGATACATATGGTGCCGATGGCTTCCCGATACACCCCTACAGTGGTTGTATTGGATCAGCCACTGGTTCAGAGGGTAGTCGGGCCTTAAACCGGCCCCTCTAAACCAATTTTGAAAAAAAATATAAGTACAAAATTAAAAAGAACGACACTGGCCAATACACCCTACCAACGTATCAGCCCATGTCGATAGTTAGAACCTTGGTTGGGCCTCACCCCGGTCTCACCTAATACCCACACATTTTTTTATTGGAAGTATGCTGATTAGGATAGGAATCTGCTACCAAAAAATGCTCCCAACTCTGTCCCACCAAGCCATTGCAGCTGTACTTTAGGAACATCTCCCTTATCATTAATGGGAGATGTTCCCAATGTGTGGCTGCGCTAACTAGCTGGGACATGCTGGGAGATTCTAGTTGGTAGTCTGAATTCTATCTATTAGTGCACGAGTAGAAACCTGTGTTGGAATTTGGCTCACCACAACATATACCACCCGAGCATTGGGAATATCCCCCATGGATACACTTTGGGGCACATGAAGGTGCACTGTGGGAAACCAATGTGCTCACATACTATTCATAGACGCTTCCGAGGAGTTTAAATCTGCAACCCCAACAAGTCATTACGGTTGCACATCAAGAAACCTCCCCATGTGCGGTTGCAGTGGCTTGTTGAGAGTGTTACGTTGGTAGCTGATCCGGCTTCCTAGTCCAAACGGACAATCCTGCCACATGTCATCTACTGATGGTGTCTTACGTGTTAGGGGACA
This sequence comes from Nelumbo nucifera, assembly GCF_000365185.1. The sequence continues at coordinate 7,520,553 of NW_010729090.1, forward strand.
TGAAACAACGCCCTTGCACAGGACTCACCCTTTTCAATCACATCCTTTGCAAACACTAGAAATGTTGAAAGATGATATTTATTAGTGAAGCCCATTTATGCTAAGCGAAAATTTCACGGTTCTGCATCAAGTCTCTTTCCAATTTCCAAGTATTGTCTTATCTTGGGAAAAGAAAAAATGCACTACACAATGGAAAAAGAATGAATTAAAATGGATAAGGCAGAGATATGTATATCCAAAGAGCCCAAAAAAGGAATCAAAATAGTGTATCCAACTACAGATCAGAATGGAAGATCATGACTTCAATTCTACTTCCGTAGAATGAGGCAAGGAAACCAGAAGTAGAAAAGCCAGCAAGTTACAAAATACGCCTTCAAAGAGTTCTTGAAGCTTGCTAATGCCAACCTCTTAAATGTACCAAAATTAATGGCATCCACCCCACAAGACCTAAATTCCTTTCTACTCAAATGCTTACATCAAAGAGTCAAGACTGAAAAACCCAAATGCCTTACAAGAATAGATTATTGTCAAGTTATGAATGACATTTGAGCTAATTCTCAAGGAGGTGAAGTCGGACAGCAATTTCCATCTAATTTCATGACGAAATTAAAAAAAAAAAAAGGATTTTGAGCTGTAAACTTTTCAAGCTTGATTTACAAAACAAAGTCATTTTACTGAAAGAAAAATCCAAAATCAAACCACTAAAATAGTCATGCTGGGACAATATAAAATATACTGATCTGGAACACCAAATCAGATTTCCCAAATCAGGATAATCATTGGTTTAAGAAAACCAGTCTCTGGTACTCGGCATTTTAAGTGCCAAAAACTGCAGTAACTGTCAGAGTAATACAAGATGGACTGGCCTAGAAAAAATTAACAAATTCGTAGAAGCAGCTTAGTTAAAAAGACAGCCACTGAAAATTGTGCTTACCCAAGTCTGATAGAGTTCTCTATATGCTTCATGCCTTCATCTCCCTCAAGCCCAACTAAACACCAAGAAACTTCCAACACCTTGACCATCTAAAAACCTTGGTTCAGTATGAGCTCGTATATAGCCTTGCTTTTATATCAAGTGGATCATCACCCCACCCCACCCTCAATTGCATGAAGCAGAACAAGGATTGTTTAAAGCAGTCAAATTATTTTATTAATTTGTTATTAAATAATTATTAATTTTAATATTCTGAAATTAATTAATACCAATGATTTAATAAATAATTTTAATATTCTGAAATTAATTAATCATAAATTATTAAATTATTAATTATAAAACAATTATTTATTTATTAAATTAAAGAATTATTAAATATTTTGCTGTTAATTGTTAATTAATTATCAACATTACTTAATATTTTAATTTTTATTAGTTTATATTTATTATTAATATTTATGACTTAATTAACAATTTTAATATTTTATTGTGAAAAATAATTAATAAGTAAATTAATTATTTATTAATATTTTTATTATTTGTTTTAATTAAATTATTTTATTAATTTGTTATTAAATAATTAATAATTTATTTATGGGTCATGGATCTCGTATATTAGCTCTTAAAAATACTATTAAGGTGCTTTTTACGTTAAATAAGTTTCCCCCTACATTCCCACCAAAATAGTAGGACTCCACATCCTAAGAATTGGGATCTATAATCTCACCTTTTTCCCATCCCATCTCATGTCATCCCACAAACCAAACATGGAAAGGGAGGAATATTCCAGAATATTCTATATTTTCCCTTCCCATCCCACAAACCAAACAGAATCTAAGAGGAAATACAGAAGGCCAATTCCATAGCACCTGAATCAGAAGCAGCTAAGATCCTTGGATGATATGGAAACAACTTCCTTATTTATGCACCCCTCATTGTTACCACTGTCTAAGACACCTTGCTCCAGCTTCAGATCACATAAGCCAACAAGCCAAACATCTTCAAGGGCCCAACTGGCCCCAGCATTTACTAGGGCTACCTCTTTTCTGAGGGTGTTTACTTGTGTGCACAAATCAAGAACCAATACGGAAGTTGTCTCCACCCACTCAGTCAAACCCTCAACTTCATCATAATATATCCATTGCTCAATACACAATCATTCAATTACAGTTGTAAGAAACAATGAAAGGAAAAAAGAAAAGAGAAAGAAAAGGCAAAATAATAATCAGTTTCTTACATCAAGTTTATGAAGATAGATGGATTTGAACTTTGACTCCAGACCCAAAACCTTGGTTTCTTACAATAAACTCTGCAAACAACAGCAGAGTTGTTCATATGAAATAAGTGATCAAATTTGAAGACATAGTACAATCCAATCTATAATAAACTATAAATCAAATTTCAGTATCGATCAAGAAACAAATGCTCAGTCGCCCCTAGGAGCTTATAGAATCCATAACATATTATTTAATGAACTTACCAAAAAATGACATTTTTGAGATATGTTGGTCTGTGCCTGTGTGTGTGTGGGGGGGGGGNGGGGGATGGGGGGATAAATGTGCATGCATGCATGGCACTAACCTAATCAAATCAAAATTGATCAATCCATGTGAGGTTACTTAGAAAAAGTGTATCGATAAACAAATGTGGCTCAGAAATTTAAATTAGAGCATGCATGCAAGGGGATAAGAAAATCATTGAATATTATATATGCTGACTTTATCTCCCTTTAGATTTAGCTAGAAATAATGCACTTTATCTCCCTTAGGGACCTGGCTTGTTTTGGCATTCAAGGACGCATGCCTGAGTCCCTTCTAGACTTATTCTGATGATGGAACTTGAAAGGCTTAAGCCGTAAGGGGAGAGTCATGTGGAACATATTTCCTGCAGTGATCATCTGAATGGTGTGGAAGAAAAAAACCAAAGAATTTTTGAAAATAAATGTAATGACATAATGGTAGTAAAGAATAATATTACTTTTTCTTCTTTTTCGTAGACAAAGAAGAATATTACATGCCTTTTTTTATTCATGGCCAAGTATACAACAGGAATATTGGGGCAGTGTTTTAAAAGTGCAAGGTGCACCTGTGGCATAAGGCAAGGTGTGCACCTTTTTGAATCAAGGTGCAAAAATGAAAAAAATAATAATAATAATAATAAATTAAAAATAAACTAAACATAATATTAATTAACAATATAAACTTAAAATTTAAAATAAATGTCTAAAAGAAAAACCTACTAACTTAAATTAAGACACATAAGCATAACATATAAAAGAAATTTAAAAAAAAATCAAGTATAAGATATAAAACATATTCAAGCATGTAAAACTCTCGATTTCTTTATTCTTTTCCCACTTACATTACTTTGAATAGCTAATGTGATGTCAAACATTATGCATGTAAAACATCCCTAATTCTATGAACCGCCTTAGTACCAAGCCCCTTGAGGCAAGCCCAAAAAGTCCATATCAGGGCTTGCCTTGAGGGGCTTGATTGGGGGTCCAGCTGCTAGGCATAAAAAAACAGAAAATTAAAAAGGCACAAATTTTCAAAAGATGCACCTGCACTGAAGTGCAAAGTGCACCAAGCGAGGGCCTTTTGAAAGTGTTGTGCCTTTTAAACCACTAGGTCTCCAGCCAAAATATTTTTTTTTTTTATATGGGAACCCTCTTCTCTTAGTTTGATGTTGGAAAGCCCTATGTACAGTCACTCATTGAACACGGACAGTTGTATATGTGCATGGTTTTATAGGTCTTCAACACAATACCTTCCCATTTCAAAGAAAAATGAAAGATTGTAATTTATTGCTATAACAGCTAAGCCACCCAAAATTATGGGAAATAATCTAGCACTCAATGAAAAGTATCAAAAGATTAACAATGCATGGAAAGGTTATGTAGTTTCTTATGCAATTGTGTCCAAAGTATGAATTAATTCGTGCCACCATTATCAATAGGGGAGCTACTACTGATATGGATGCTATTTTAGGAGAGCTCGAGGGAAGAGACATGAATTACCACTCAATCTATTATAGGTAAAAGGAACCACAAAAGGAATTTGTAGCTCATACAACTAAAGGTAAAGGGGTTGGTATATGTTTTCTCACCTCAAGTGCCATGAATGCAAAGAATTGGACAAATTGCTTTCATTGCAAGCTGCAGAACTTATGTCTATTGCAAGCACCATGGCAATGTTGTAGCTGAATGCCAAACCAAGCACTCTCAAGGGAAGAAGACACAAACCTATCAGGAAACCTCTTGCCATAACTTCATCTAGTACCACTTTGCCTTCGGGGAGCATTTTTTTCGTATCTCTAGTAGTCTTTCCAAGTAATTGGTTCAAACTATGATTTCTTCAACTGTTTCTCTGCATTTTCTGCTATTGAGCTCTTCAATGCGTGCTATTATTCAAGTTCTCCCATGAGCCCCCTGATTCATGGGGATCTAGGACGAATCAAATTCCCACTGCCAATGGAGATAAACTTAACATCCTTCACATCAACAATTCGAATTTGTTTGCTGCCCCTTTAGGGCCTTCACATCTAAAGCAAGTATTTCTTATTCCTAAATTGGCAACTAATCTGATATTAGTTGGTCAATTAGTTGAAAATGGCTATAATGTTAACTTTTCACATGATTGTTTGATACAGGAACAACAGACTAGGAGAGTGACAAAGAGGGTTGTAAAGTTGGGCATCTTTTTGCCCTAGAGTTTGGAAGTGATTGTAATTTTCCTCCTCATGATTATTTATTGGCTTCTTCTTCTTGCACATCTCATGATATTTTTTAGTAGCTTTAGCATCATCATTTAGGTTCACCCACATTTTAATAGACTTAATTTTATTGCACACTCTAGTTTTCTGCTGTTTTGTCAAGAAAAACAGAACAGAAGAAAAATAGAAGAGAAAAGAGCAAACGAGAAAAGAAGAATTGAAGGGATATAGTCGATCAAATCTGATCTGCCACTGCAGTTACTATTTATATTAGACACAAATAAAAAATGTACAATGATAGGAATACCCCCATCAACAGTAACAACATAAACACATGCTAACAGCAATCCCTAAGATGTACAATGACAGGAGATCAAGAGCATACTTTCTCCGGGAAATAAAGATGTCATGCTTGGACCTTGCCACTTCAATCCCTAAGAAATACCTCAACTCACCCGAATTCTTTACATCAAACTCTTGATTAAGCAATTGTTTAAGAGAATCAATTTCATCTATATTACTCCTTGTCACAACAATGCCATCAGCATACACAGCTAGGAGAGTCGAAGCAAAGCCTTCCCTCTTAATGAAAAGAGTGATCAAACTGGGATTGAACATAGCCAAATTTTTCTAAAGCAAGTCAAAATCTATGAAACCATGCTCTTGGAGATTGTTTTCAAACCATACAAGCTTTCTTCAACCTACGAACTTTCTTACCAACCTCTGCATCATAAAAGCCAAGAGGCAATTCCATATATACCTCCTCTTGAAAGTCGCCATTTAGAAATGCATTCTTAACATCCATATGAAATAATGGCCATGAGAAGTTAGTAGCAAGAGACAACAAAGCCTTGGTAGTGTTCATCTTGGCAACTGGTGCAAAAGTTTCAAAGTAATCAATACCATAATGTGTATCAGTCTAGCCTTATATCTTTTAATTGTACCATTGGCATTACACTTCATTGTGAATACCCATCAGGTTACTTCCTTCTTGGCTGATCCACAAGCTCCCAAGTATCACTTTTCACAAGGGCATCCATCTCAACTTTCATTGCTTCCTTCCATTCAGGTACCACTAGGGCTTTGTGCATGGTTCTAGGAATAGGAATGGCAGCAATGGAGGCTAAAAAGAACTTATAAGATGATGAATGATGCCATAAGAAAGGAAATGGGAGATACGATGGGCAGTAATGAGGTACAATGGCGCTTCCCTTTGTGTAATGCAATAGGGGGTTCAAGATCATCTAAGGAAGGCTAAGGTTCAGTATAGGTGGTGGGTATGTCATATGTAATAGGATTGGGTAAAGAGGAGGTAATACATGAACCTAGTGTCGTAGAGGAGCCTAGAACTGGCTTGGACTGTTCATTACTGGAACCAACTTGCCTCCACCATCGTCTATGAAACACCCTCATTTCTTTACACTTTTGACAACTCCCCTCAATAAACTCCCCTTCATTTGGACAGACTCAAACAAAGTAGGAAATAGACTCCTTAAAGACCCAAAAGAGAGATGACCCAACCGATTATGTCATAGCATAGGCTATGACAAAAACGACTTCCCAACTTCTTTATTCCTCCCAGGTGGATGTTCAAGTAAGTAGTTCCCATTTGTCTCATGGCTAGTCTTAATCACCTTCCTTGTTGCTAGATCCTGGAAAACACAATGATTAGGGAAAGTCATTGTTAAGACCATTGAAACAGAACAACAGAAGACAGTTAGCTTTACAAGAGAAGGCCATGTCAGCACAACAACTCAGTTAACTTACCATCCAGTTGCAGCGGTTTTAAAAGAAAGGAATTAAAGAATGTAAGGGGCTCTATAAAAGAGTATAAATAGTCAGACACAGGGGAAAGAAAGCAATGAATCTTTCGGCATTATTTCTCTCTCGAAGAGCCCTGGGTTAGGCAGGTTCCTAACAAGTTGGTATTAGAGCTCTATATGGTCAGGACCCTCCCCCTCTACTTCCTTATGAAAAGGGACCACTACAGTAGCAGCCTTAGAAGAACAATTGATACAACGAGATGAGGTGTTAAAGGAGTTGAGAAATCATCTCTTGCAAGCACAACAATGGATGAAGTGCACTTGTAATAAACATCACAAGAATGTCCAATATGAAGTCAATGATTGGGTGTTTCTCAAATTACATCCTTTCAGATAGATTTCTGTAGCAAGCTAACAATCGAACAAACTCAGCCCGCGCTATTTTGGACCATTTAAAATCCTAGAGAGAATAGGGTCTATGGCATACAAACTGGACCTCCCCGCAGCATCAAAGTTACACCCTGTATTTCATATCTCTTTATTGAAGAAAGGGTCAAAGCCAGGAGGCATTACAAGTACTACTCTTCCCACATTTTCAGATGAAGAACAAGTGCAAACTGAGCCAGCCTGCGTCATTGATTTCAGATGGGTGCAACGTGGCAAAAGAGTCATCCCAAAGTCATTACAAGTACTACACTTACTTGGATCTGCAATCAAATTTTCCCACATTCGAACTTGAGGGCAAGGTCTCTGTAAAGGAGGGAGGGATTGTTAAGACCGCTGAAACAGAACAACGAAAGATAGTTAGTCAGGTTTACAAGAGAAGGCCACGTCAGCACAAAAGCTCAACTAACTAACCGTCCACTAGCAGTGGTTTTAACAGAAAGGAATTAAAGAATGTAATGGGCTCTATAAAACAGTAAAAATATTCAAACACAAGGGAAAGAAAGCAATGAATCTCTCTCTTTTTCTCCCTCTTCCCTACCCTTGAATTCAGGAGGTTGGCTCCTTCGAAGCGCCTTGGGTTAGGTAGGTTCTTAATAGTCACTAAACAGTTCTGATGTTTAGTGATATTACAAACTAAAAGTAGACTAGTACTTGGCTTAGGAACATGGAGAACTGAGATTAAAGAAATGGCATCAGAGACTTTGATGTCTCCCTTGCCAAAAATAGGGACAAGAGAGCCATCAGCAATAGACACTTTGTCTCTACCGAAGGATAAGCAGTATGAGTGAAATAGAGAAAACAAATTAGTCATATGATCAGATGCTCCTAAATCTACAATCCAAAAATGGCTAGTGTTAATTGGAATTAAGGCATGATAGGTATAGCTCGTATACCTGATTGAGCAAAAGCTGAAGTGCATGGAGAAGGAGTAGAATGAGACAGCCCAAAGATGCCCACTTCACTCTCCAAATGAGTCAAAGCAGCCCTTAACTACACCCAATGCATCTAGAGAATTGGATTTGGTATTGAGTGTGGATATATCTCTTGTAATTATAGCTGCACTTGCATTTCCCTTCTTATTCTTAAGTCTTACTAGAATCAGTTGATGATGAAGCTTCTAACAAGTGTCCTTGGTATGTTTTGACTTCATACAGTAGTCACAAAACACACCCCTCTTTCCTTCATTCTTCATTTTCTTCTTCTTATCAATTATAGGCTTTGGCTTTATGGCTGCTAAAGTTGATTCCACATGTGGAATTTGTAACATAACCTTCCTCCTACCTTCCTCACTATGTACTAGAGAGTAGGCCTGAGATAAAGAGACACTAATCTCTAGTGAGTAGTTGTTGTCTTATGATGTCATAGTCAAAGTTCAAACCAGCCAAGAATTCAAACACTATTTTTCTCAACCTGTTTTCTGGGTGGAGAAATAAACTGACACATGTTTCTCTCCTTGTTTAAGATTATTCACCTCATTTTTCAATTCATAGGCTCTAGTAACATTAATGGGCTGAGAATATGTTACTTTCATATTGTCCCAAATCACCTTAGTTGTCTTTGCCCATAGATAGTTTCTGCAAATATGGGGCTGCATGGAATTACATAGCCAAGTCATAATAAGATAATTTTCTTGGACCCATTTAGCAAGAGAAGGATCCTCTTGTACTGGTTTCTTTATGTCTCCCATCAGATACCTGACTTTCCCCTTCCTCTAATGGCCATCATGGGTGATTAGGCCCATTCCAAAAAGTTTGTCCCATCAAACTTTTTTTTTATCAGTGAAAATCTTTCATTAATAATAGAGAGATTAAGATACAATAGCTAAAGATTGCATAGGAAAATGCAATCTCCAGCAATCAGTTACAATTCTGCCCAATACAAAGATCTATTTGCCCCTTGTTTTGCTAGGGTATCCGCCATCCCATTTGCATCCTTTTTAACCCAACCAAACCGAGAGTTGAACTTCCTTGCAAGTGTGTCAATTTCTCTGAAAATAAACTTGAGCTTCCAAGGTGCTGATGTGATTTTTTGGCCCAAGAGATGACCAATAGAGAGTCTCCTTCAATTTCTAAGTCTGTTGTTCCTATCTGCTCAGCCATCTTTAGACCTTGAAGTAGGGCTACAGATTCAGCTTGTATTGAGTCACCATAAGCTATTGGTCCAGAGTAGAGTGCCACCACCACACCCAGATAATTTCTAAACACACCCCCTATCAAACTTTATTGTAGTAATCTAAAATGAACTATTGTTAGTAACATTTCTAGCTCCCACAAGTCCTTCCCCATATGATTTAGACTCATTTCTAGTAATTCCTATGTTGGACTTCGAATGAAGAGTCACAAAATGGAAGAATCTGCACTGATCAATTCCCTTTTTACAAAAACAGCCCCTTCAAGTGTTGTAGCAACACCCAGAATAAAAAAATGGTTTATAGACAAGGAAAAAAGTTGAAGTGGAAACTATCTACCACTTGGTCCAGAAACACAGTTCAAGAAAAAACTTTAAACTCAACCCTAGAGAACTTAGAAAATTGACAACCGATCCTACTAGAGGATTCCAAACAACTACTGAGGCAGTGTTTTAAAAGCACAAGGTGCAAAAAAGGCACAAGGGCCAATTTGCACCCGAGGCACAAGGAGCAAGGCAAGGCGTGCACCTTTTTGAAGCAAGGAACAAAAATACAAAAACATTTGCTAAAAAAATAAAAAAATAAAAAAGTTAGAAAATTCAAAAAATGCAAAAAATCAAAAATAGTAAACATAATACTAATAAGAAATATAAGCTTAAATTTTAAAACTAATGGTTTAAAAAACCTATTATCTAAAATTAAAATACATAAACATAACATGTAAATCATATTCAAATGAAAATTTAAAAATAAAATCAAACATATAAAACATTTTCAAGCATGTAAGGTCCACAATCTCTTTTTTTCCTCAATTGCATTACTTCAAGTAGCTAATGTGATGTAAAACATATTACATTCCTGATTCTACGAGTTGCCTTTGTGCCATGCCCCTCGAGGCAAGCCCAAACAAGTCCATGTTAGGGTCTTAAATTCTTAATTCTCACACAAAAAATAATGATTTTATAAATTTTAATTGCCTTTTAAGAAGAAATTTTATTAAAATGAATGAATGAACAACATTAGCAAACAGGGGATTCTCGGAGCTCCGATGTCCCAGCCACTAGGTTCAAATAAAGCAAAAAGCATACAATTTTCAAAAGGAACATGCCTAGGCACACCAGGCGTGCGCCTTTTGAATGTGTTGTGCCTAGGACTTGGGAAAGGCGCCTGCCCTAAAATGCGCCTGTGCACCTAGGTGCGCCTCAAGCACGCCTTTTAAATCATTGTTCCAAGCTATATCAACCCAAAAGGAAGTATTAAAACTACCCAGAAAAAAACTGGGTACAACCTCGATCATTGATTTAAGCCCTAAATGAAAAACTAATCTACTTTCTCTGATTCTTCCTAGTCACCAAGCAACTTCTCCATGATTTCAGTACCTTGGACAGCTCCTGCAATCTCCAATGACCTCCAAGAACCAAGCGATTCAAGCTGTAACTTCCAGCCCTAAAAAATTCTCATGTAGCCAACTGGATTACACCTACGTAAGAAACCCTGGTCTGCTAGCTCTTGTACCAAGTTGTCTGTGACTAAAGAGGTTCAAACTTGTTTTGAAGAAGAAGAAGAAGTACAATCGATCAAATCTGATCTGCCACCCCAGGAGCTATTTATATTAGACACAAATAAAAGATGTGCAATGACAGGACGACCCCTGTCTATAGTAACAACATAAACACAAGCTAACAGCAACATAACAGAAATATATCATCAAGAAATAACAAGGATGTGGGACCACAAGCTGATCAAACGTTTTCTCTACAATTCTTTTGAAAAGCAGATTTTGCTTTGTTTTCTGAGGCAGTATCTTGTGCCTCTCTGTGGGATCTCTATTATGCAATTTTTGTTGGTTCATAATAGTCATTCTTAATAAATCACTTTACTACTTATCAAAAAAAATCTTCTATTAAGCCTTGTATTGCATGCTCTTTAAGTAAAATTCTATTTCTCCTCCTAGTAAGAACATTCGCTGTTCTACACCATTTGAGATTTTCATATTGATGTGTGGGGGGCCAACTGCTATTTTGTCTAGACTGGGTTTCAAATATTTTGTACTATCCATTGATGATTATACTTATACACATGGAAACAAATTTCTATTTTGGGAGGATCTTTGGGTGGGTAGTTCTCACCCAATGGGTTTGATTAGGACCTATGCTTCAGAAGTGCATTGAGAAAGTCTGAATATAATAATGTTTCTACTCTGTTGCAATTTTCTAACCCATATGAAGGCAACTTCTTTTGCTGTCTTCCAAGTCTCCTTCATGACCTGACTACACACACAAGGTCCCAAGCTGTTATTCAACATCCATCCCTTGACCAACACCAAGTCCCCTTCAACCTCAATTTATCTAAGTTCGCATGTTTAGACCTTGAGGAAGAGATGACAATTTAGCTGTCGGGGAGTCACCAACCCCTAAAGGTCTTGAGAAAAGAGCCACTATTGCACCCATTTCATCCCTGAAAACTCCACCTATTCTAGAAGGACCAGGTTTAAAATGAATTGCCATCAAAGTTCAGTTTAATTCTGCTGTTTCCTGTGGGAGTGGGGGTCCATAATTCTTGCACTGTCATCTTCAACACAGATGAGGCTGCTATCAGCTCCCAACCTCTCAGGAAGTATCCACTTTAAAATCATTAAAGATCTGAAAAGTCTTCACTCAATGGATCACCTTCTACTTGATTCCCTCTATTAGAGCTTTCAAGTGTATTTAGGGATAAAAGTCATATCATAGATTTGTTTTTGAGTCCTATTGCATTTGGAGATCCAGAAAAGCTGAGCTTTAACCTGTATCCATAGAATACAAAGAGCAAAAGACATGGATTTGGATGATTTACTACTGAAGCAGACTCTAAGGTGGTGGTTGGCTGGTTAAAGGATGATGAGAAGGCCATAAGGTCTCACAAAGGCATGCTTAAGAAGATTAAATGGTTAACAAGGAAATGCACATAAGAATACAATGGGCACAAATATCTCTGAATGGGCTACCTGACACATTAGCCAAGCAAGGGTTCAAAAGGGATCAATTGTATTGGGCCACTCAGCCCTAATTTAATTGTGCAAAAGAGGGATTAATGAAATCTGCTTTTTATCAAAATAAAAAAGAAAAAGAAAACCCAATAGAAGCTGACCAAATCTGACAGTTTATGATGCAGGAACTGAAGAGTCAAAATTGGAAATTTTATGAAATTTTATTTATTTTTTATTTTATCAATAACAGCACTTTTATTAAAAGAGATATGTAAGTTACAACCAGAAAGGAGGGGTAAAATGTCTTACCCCTCCCTTTCAAACCCGAAAAAACATATTACAGAATAGCCCAAAACAAATTAGATCTTCCTACCCCTGTTTAGCCGAGGAGTCAGCCATGGAGTTGGTACTCCTCTTAGCCCATTGAAACCTTATAGTCATGTTAGTTGCTTGATTTTCTTTCTTTCATTTGAGAACTTCCACATGCTGGACTCTTCCATCTGCAACCATCTAACAGTCAGTTGGGAGCCACCTTCCACCAACTGCTTAGCCCTTTTGACTCCTTCTACAACTGCTAGGATTTCAGCTCTCAGAGAATCCCCCCATCCTATAGGTCCTGAGAACATAGCAATAATTCGCCCTTCGTCGTTCCTAAAAATACCACCTATGCCTGAAGGGCCTGGATTTCCTTCACTACTACCATCAAAGTTCAATTTGATGAAACCCAAGTCTGGTGGAGTAGTCCAAACAGGTCTGATATCAGTAGACATAGGAGCTGACCGAGCCACTTCTTCCCAGTTTCTAATGATGTCTCCTACTGAATAGGCTTCAAAAAGCTTCAAAGACTTGACCCAATGAGCCACCCTGACATATACAAGTTCTATGAGGGCTTCCCTGCTTTTCTCTTTTTCATATAATCTTTGGTTTCTTTCTTCCCAGACCGTCCAGCAAACAGTAGCTCCAGCGCATCTCCACAAAATTTTACCTTTCTTCTTTAGACCCCTCACTGGAGTGGAACTAAACAAGCTTTGCACACTTGAAGGGGAGGACCACCTACAACCAAATAAAGAAAAAAAAACAACACCAAATATCTGAAACAAAAGGGCAAGAGACAAGCAAGTGATAGCATCCAAGATTTTAAGTAGATTCGAAATGGGTTTCAACTCAGAATCTCTGAGAGCCCTTCTAAGACCCAAGTTTCAACCAGTAGCGGAATTAGACAAGTTAGCAAATATTGCTACTGGTTCAGTTTTAAACCTAGACAGAGCAAAACAAGAGGGAAACTGCTCTTTCAAGGGAAAATCCCCCACCCAAGTGTTCCCAAAAAAGTACAGACAAACCAGAACCAAGATCGTACCTGATAAATGGAAGAAAAGACTACAGGACAGCATGAAACTACTTCCAAGGGGAGGCATTTGAAGCCCTAGATGATAGTCCCAGATCCCAACCATCTGCCTCTTGCCCATGAATATTTAGGATTATTTTAGCCCACAAACTTTCTTTTTCTTTGGACCATCTCCATAACCATTTCCCTAAAAGAGCTTCATTCTTCTTCCGCAGATTTCCTAGACCCAATCCCCCTTCACTTTTAGGAATTGAAACTAGATCCCACCTAACTCTATGATCATTTCTCTCCTCCCCAGGTTCCCATAAAAAGTCCCTCATTAAATTTTCCAACTCCCTACAAACTCCTTCTGGGATTCTGAACACCAACAAGAAATATACTGGAAGGTTTGCCAAAGTTGACTTAATCAGTGTTATCCTGCCCCTCAAAGACAAGTAGCTCTTCCAGGAAGATAGCCTTTTAGTGAACCTGTCAATCACCAGATTCCAAAACCTCCTTTTTCTGGGATTGTCTCACAAAGGAAGCCCTAAGTACTTCAGTGGCCAATGAGCTATCTCACATCCTTACACTCGAGCCCTTTCCTCTACCTCTCCCTCATTCATATTAATACCAATCACACAGCTCTTACCAAGATTTACCTTGAGATTGGTCATTTGTTCAAACACCCTAATCGCCATCTTCATATTGCACACCCAGCTAATCTCCTCTCCTCTCCATCACAAAACAGAATTGTGTCATCTACAAATTGTAGGTGAGTGACCGGAACCCTATCCCTCCCCACTCTCCAACCACTTATCAGATTTCTGGAGTTTGCCCTCTCAATAAGCCTCCCTAGCACTTCAGCAATTAGGGTAAAGAGAAAAGGGGAGAGAGGGTCCCCTTGCCTAATACCCCGCATAGCTGGAACGTGATCCACCACCTTGCCATTTACTAACACAGAATAATGGCAAGTCCTAATGCACCCTTTAATCCACTTGCACCACCTCTGCCCAAAACCACAAGACTCTAGCACTTCAACAACAGAGACCAATCAACCAGATCATATGCCTTCTCCAAGGCCAACTTACACATTAGCCCTTTCTCACCTCTACTTCTGTAGTCTTTCACACTCTCATTTGCAATTAAGATTTGGTCCACAATTTGTTTATTCGTCACAAAGCCACCTTGGTTAAGGGAGATGATCGAGGGGAGCACCTCTCTAATTCTTCTAGATAACACCTTAGCAATGATCTTGTAGAGGTTGTTAACCAAGTTGATGGGTCTGAATCTTTAAGATGAGAAGTCCCAACCTTCTTTGGTATTAAAGCAATAACAGTAGAATTCAGGCATGGGTTTATCACACATCTTTCAAAGAATTCCAAGAACACTGCTTGAATGTCAACCTTAATTATCTCCCAACAATCTTGATAAAAGGCCATCGTGAAGCCATCAGGGGCCAGGGCTTTGGATCTATCCATAGAGAAAATGGCTTCTCTGATTTCTTCCAAGTCAAACTCTCTTTCCAGCCACAACATCAACTCATTAGGGAGCTTAGGCCAATCCAATCCTTCAATCCTTAACCTCTTCTACAAAGGCTTTCTAACGATGGATTTAAAGTGTTCCACAAAAGCCCTAGCAATCTCTTGTTGTTGTGTTAAAACTGTCCCATCACCATCCAACTTAGATATGGTATTTTTCTTTCTTTTGCCATTGGCTATTGCATGGAAAAATTTTGTATTCCTATCTCCTTCCTTCACCCATTTGTGTCTAGATTTCTGTCTCTAACTTACTTCTTCTTCGAAGATTATGTCCTCCAGGCTCTTCCTTAACTCCCACCCATTTGTGGAGAGAATTTCATTCCTTAATTTTGACCTTGAGCTCTTTCAGCTTCCAATGGAAGTTCATCCCTTTGTCTTTGATTCCCAATTGACTTGCGGGTTACTTTCATTCCACCAAGTTTTCACTTTGTCTTTGAAATCCGGGTGAAGTAGCCACATATTTTCAAACCTAAAGGGAGAGGGCCCACTACCACCAATATCAGACTTACCAATCATTATTGGCCAATGATCAGAAGTAACTCTAGCTAGAACCCTTGACACCACATCTCTTCAATGCTCCTCCCAGTCTGTGGTGAACAAGAATCTATCTAATTTGGAGCAGATAGATTCAGCTTGGAGATTAGATCAAGTGAAGCTATTATGAGAAAGGTTCAATTCCTTTAACTCAAAAGCATTAATAAACTCATTGAACTTCCTCATGCCGATAGTGCTCCATTGTCTCACCTTATTGCTCTCTTCAATGAACCTTATCACATTGAAATCCCCTCCCACACATCACGGCCCCTCCCACAGACCTCTAATATCTTCAAGTTCCTCCCAAAGCTCATTCCTTTGTTTGTAATCATTGGGACCATAAACATTGGTAAGGACCCACTCAAAACCATCCGACACCTGCTTAAATTTGACAGAAATTGAGAACCTTCCCACTAATTCTTCCACTCCCTCCACTACTTCATCCTTCCGCAAAGTAATTAACCCTCCAGATGAGCCCTAGGAGGGGCTCATAACCCACCTCAATCCATCCACTCTCCACACACTTCTTGCCCACCTTTTGTCAAAAGTCATAAGTTTAGATTCCTGAATTAAAACAATGTCTGGACTTTCTTTCTTTAAAACCTCCTTTATTAAAGCTCTATTCCTTACACCCCCCAATCCTCTCACATTCCAGCTTACAATCTTCATTCCTTCCACAACTCTGCCTAGCCCCACTCCCTTTCCTTCTAGTAACCTCCTTTTCTTCCCCTCCCTTTCCTCACTCTATCCTCTGTGTTCACGTCCACTTCCAACTTTAATTTCTCAGCTTCACCTACCCTTCTCTTCCTCTTCCTCCTATTCCCACCATCTTTTTCAGCCCGTAAGTACCGTTTCAGCTCGTTTAGGTTTCTCACCTTACAACCTAACTTTTCTACAAATTCAGCTAATGACTCCAATTCTTCCTCTCCCTTCTCTTCCTTCCCCCCCCCCTACCTCACTCCTATTCCCCTCCTCCTCCTCCTTACCACTGTCCTCCTTAGTTTCCCCTTTGGTTAATTCATTTGTATCTACTCTCCCAACCCTCCCCACCTTCTCACCCCCCTCCTGTAACTCCCCAACCCCCTCAGCATCAACCTCTGGGCCATGGGTATTCAGTAAAGGGACACGACTAGGATCTGAAAGACAAACATCACAGGCAGAGCAAACATTAGTATCTAAAATCAAAACCACGGCCTTACCTGGGATTGAAGGAGAAGGAGAAGAGACAACCAACTGGGTTAGTCCATTCACTCTTCGTGTAGGGCTTATCTGGTCGGCACCTAGGCTAACTTCACCCTTGTTCGTACTTCCAAGGCTCTGTCGTTCATCCCCGTCTGTGCCATCTCTGCTCGAATTATGATGAACAACCAAAGTCCTCTTGCAGATCCCTTGTCTTAAGTTACTCTCCTGGTTTGGCTCTCCCTTACTTGGTGTAAGATTTTCCCCCTCATCTTCTAAGGCATGCTCGACAACGTTCAGCCATCCGCACCTAGTGGAGGAATTATGCAAGAAAGGATCCTCTGCGACGTGCTCTGAGAAAAGGATATCAGTATTCAGGGCATCTTCCAACTTTCCTTGACGATCTTCTCACTGATGTTCAGCTTCAACATCTGAGTCTGACATCTCCTCTGAACTGGCGCAACTTACCCATCCGTTGTCCTCATCTTCACATTCTTCCTTACTCCCCTTAGAGTACCTCGGGTTTGGCCTTACTCGTTCTGATCTGTCCTGGTTGCCTTGTCACCGGTAACCAGCCCAGCTTCCTCTTCGATAATCTCTGGTTGCCTGAAGAAAAAATTTGGTTCCCAAGGGTCGAGCCACGTGAAGAAGAAGATAGACCAAAATTCTTGTCTATCAACGGCTGAGTAGAGATTCGACTCACGTGACCACTTATAAGTCCAAAAGCTGATTGTGGCCCTTAAGCTCGGTGAGAACCGCCCGACCCGGAAATGGACCAGTTGGTTCAGAGAGTGAGGTGCGTAGCTCGAACTTAGTCTTGAGCCGAACCCCCTAGTCTGACCTGGTTACCCCTTTGACCAAGTCCGCATAGGACAAAACAGCGGTAGAGTTGTTTTGGTTTTCAAAAAAAATTGAAAACTTTTCCTCAAATGCCTCTTTGCTTTTGGCCTTAGACTTTTCAGCTTCCTCATTCAGAGAAACCTTCACTCCAACGGCTACCACATGTCCAGACTTCCTTTGCTCAAACCTGCCAACTGTAACCCATCTTGCCACGTCATCATCTCCCTCAAGCTTCAAACTCCCCAGCCACTACAACGTTTCAACTTCCAAACTCACCCAGACTTTATACCAATAGTCTTCTGCGCATATTTGTACTACCCTTGGAACTTCCTCAAGCTTCATTCCAGCAACTCTCAAGTGTGCTGCCCTCAAATCTGTGGTCTTATACGATAGAAGAACACCGCACATCGCCTGCACCAGATTCTCCAAGGTTGATTTTTTCTAGAGATGAAAGGGTAAACCCAACAACTTGAGTTTAAAGCTTCCATCTACAGCAGCAACCTCATTTGAATGAGGACACCAGTTTTTAATTCTTACAAGACCTTCACTCGTTTCCAACATAGTGAAATCCATCAACAACTCACCCACATCAAGGACTGCTTTCCTATCGTTGAAAGGAATAAGGATGACCGTCTGGTTCAATCCAAGCTTCGTTGTCACCTCTTCTAGCAACCCCTTCCAGTCCTTCACCTCCTCCCTCGCGGATAAGATATATTTCTTTTCCCAGTTTCCTTTCTCCCCATCCAATGCAATTCTTGGTTCTGGAATAGTAAATGCCACAGTTGGCTTTCCTTGGGTTCCCACTGTGTCTTCTAAGCCCAGCCTCTCTAGTCTCTTTCTTCTTTCTGTCATCTCTTCTTTCTTACTCTGTCCGCCAACTACTCTCTTTGTTTGTACCTTCACTGCCTTTGATTCCTTACTGACTAATCTCCTGTGTAGAGCATTAGCCACCGTTGTCCATCCCTGTTGCCAAACACCTTCAAGGATAACTAATATCTGTCTCTTCCTTTTGTCGTACTTCTCTTCCAAGGTAACAAACCAACCACTAGACTTCTTCCTTCTCTTAGCTGTGTATTCTCAACATTTTCCTCCCTCAGTTTGGATAATATCAACACCTTCCTGTTCAAGTATTTTATGATATTTTATTATATAATAAAATAATATTTTATGTATTTCTGTATTTTTGGACAGTATGGGTATTTTTGTCATTTTTCAATTTACTATGGGGTCCAATAATAAGGTTTAGCTTGTCTAGTTATAGTTTGTTTATGTTTAAAATTTCATATTCATTGCATAAGTAGGATTAGAGTTATTGAGTCTTCTTTGAATTGAAATAGGATATGACAACTTAGTTTGAGTCCTACTAGGATTATTGAGTCTAACAGTTTGACTCCTAGGATTATTATGAGTTTAGAGTCTATAAATATGTATTGGACATTTTACACAAAGGCAATGAATTATATCAAGTTTTCTTCAGCTTATGCTAGCTATGGTGAGTGTGATTCACATGCCCTAGAGTGATTTAGGCACCCTGTGAGTGATTCCATGTATTTTCTCTCTTCTTTCTCTCCCTATTTTTCTCTTATTCCTTCAAGAAGCCATTACAGCCATCAACAGCCATAAAATTCTGATCCAAGAAGACCATTCAACATTCTCTAAGGACTAGAACTGATCTGGTCCTACATCAGTTTACATACAACAAATCCAAAGAAACCGATTCTAACAAGGGATAGCAAGTCCATCAAGGATGCATATTCCCCCTCTAAGGCCTCTCCTAAAACCAAGATCCCAAGCCACCCCACTAGAAGAATGAACCCAAAATTTATAAATAGGTTTCATCTTGTTAGAGAAAAGATGCTCAGCAAAAAAAAAAATCTTGTTAGAGAAAAAAGAAGAATGAAATATGTCTATGAGCAAAGAGTCCCCTAGCTAGAGATTTTCCCAAAATAGAATTTTATTAGCACTTCCAGCATCATACCATCAAGCACAAGTAGATAGAAATTTTATATCTTGCCATTGTTATGGATCAAATAAGAAGCATTGTTATAAACAACAGCTAAAAAATGTCAACTTACAAGAACCAATTTACCAACAATGGTCATTCCTAGACAGATACCTTCAATTCCATAAACATTTGACCATAAAATTTCAAAAACTAAAAACAAATAAGAAAAAAGAACTCTATGCTTTAATTAGCATAGTGCAATCAATGATTTAAAAGGCGCACTTAGGCGCACAGGCAAGGCGCATTTTGGGGTATGCGCCTTGCCCAGGTCCTAGGCGCACCCCTTTCAAAAGGCGTGTACCTAATGTACCTTGCGCCTCAGCATAGGTGCTTTTTTTACTCTAATGGCTGGGCTAGGGGCTCCGCCCCCGACTGCACCCCTTGAGGCTATAAAATGTATTCTTGAAAGGCAATAAAAGTTGTAAAATCATTATTTTTTATGTGAGAAACAAGAATTTCAGACCCTAACATAGACTTGTTCGGGCTTGTCTCGAGGGGCATGGTACAAAGGTGACTCGTAGAATCAAGAATGCAATATGATTACTTTTACATCACATTAGCTACTTGAAGCAATGCAAATAAGGAAAAAAGAGATTGTGGGTCCTACATGCTTGAAAATGCTTTATATGTTTTCTTTTGTTTTTAAATTTTCATTTCAATACACTTTACATGTTATGTTTATGTATTTTAATTTTAGATAATAGGCTTTTTAAATAATTTATTTTAAAATTTAAGTTTATATTTTTTATTAACATTATGTTTAATATTTTTGAATTTTTTGCATTTTTTTTAATTTTTTTGGCATTTTTTTGAATTCTTTGACTTTTTTTTATTTTTTAGCCTTTTTTTTTGAAATTTTGTGCCTATCTTAAAAAGGCGTGCACCTCACCTTGCGCCTCAGGCGCAAATTGGCCCTTGTGCTTTTTTTGCGCCTTGCACTTTTAAAACACTGAGTGCAATAAATAGTTGCCCAAAAATGTCACACCAAAAAAAACTAGTTTATCCCAATCTAGACAGATCAGATATATAAGAATATGATATGAACTAATTTTGCAGTCCACCTTGGGAATAAGTTGGGCGGCCACCACATCAAAGAAACACTTCTTTGGCACACGTGTAGATTCTATTTTAAGGCTACAGTCGAATTAAGCTTGACTCGAGTTTGATTCTAATCGACCTCGAATCGAGTTCGAACCTTAGGGTAAGCTCAATTAGTTATCCGAGCTTGAGCTTGACCAATAAAAAGTTTGGCTTGAAAGCTCGCAAACTTGGCTTGATTAACACATACATACATACATACATACATACATACATACATACATACATACATACATACATACATACATACATAATATATGTATAATATATTATAGAATATAAAAATATCTTATATACTTATGAAAAATATGTATTTATATTCTATATATAATATAAGAATATACTATATATTACAAAAAAGAAGTATATCATATATATAGTATAAAGATATATTCATTTCTGAGCTTTCGAGCCAAATTCAAGTTCATCGAATATTTAATCAAACTGAGCTCAAATCGGAAAATGAAGTTTGAATCGAGCTCAAGATTGAACTCAAACTTAGTAGTATACTAGTATTTTAGTTGAGCCAAGCCAAGACATGCCAAAGTTTAGCTTGACTCAGCTTGATTGCACACCTATTCTATTTACAACAAAAGTAGGCATCCGCAAGCAATAAACATGGACTGAGTAATTAAAAATGAAAATGTAATATCAAAAAAATCTGCTGCTAGATACCTTAAAAGTTTTGGCATCTCCAAAATCCATCTCTAAAAATCTGCAAACATCAAACAATATCCAATTCTATCATTAGAAACTTTGGAGAAAAAACAGAAATAATGAAAAAGAGGGGGGTACCACTTTGTTTGCTAGTACCATAGAGCATAATAAAATACATTAAAAAGCACAACATATTATAAGGGAATACTTGTGGTAGATATAAACACTTTGACTTTCATAACAGACTATGGGAGCAGGTTCAATTCACACAAATCCTAATTGAGTCAGAGCATGTGAAATCCATCCCTTCTCCAATTGATTTGTTTTATGTGGGAGAAATTTTGAGTTGTGCATGGTGGTGGCAAGGTGTGATCCCACCTTTACACTGTTTGATGCGGTAGAAGATGTTATAGCAAAAAGGAAGAAACTGGAAGGTGAAACTAGGGTTGAAGGAGGAGATGGTCAGTCGAGAGGAGAACAAATAGAAGCTTTAAAAATTTAAAGGGTTAAAGGTGGAAAAGAAAAATTAAAAGGGGTTAATACAAGTGGGCCGAATAGAAGTAATATTACGATTGGGCCAAGAAACTCATGTAGGACCACTGGGGAATTGAGGTTCAAAACAAACCTTTTAAACTAACTGCAGTATGGAGTTTTTTCTGTAATGAATACAATCTATTTGTCATGGATAAAAAATACATATATAATTTTTCATTTCCCATATTCTCTAATACACCTGGCATTATGGAGAATTTGCTGCTTGAAAGATTACCTTTATTCACAAAGAAGATATTGCTTAGCATAACCATGCTAAGCATCAGGAAAAAAATGACAAAAAATGTACATGTATTGAACCTTGAAAGTATTATTTGAAGGAATGCATGAGATCATTCAGAGACTTACATGGCTTTCATTTAAAAACCAAAATTGCCTACTCAGATGTCCTAAATCATCAGCAATGTGATTTGTTAATGTTCTGTTATTTTTTTTTATAATAAGAAAATTAATTAAAGAAAAAAAGGATTACAATCAGTGAGGAGAATTACCCCAAACATTACATAAAGACAAAACCCCAACACCAATGCAAATTTTCATTAAAAAGAGATTCCGTTAAGGGTTTTCTGAGTATACTTTACTCCACTGCTTTGAAATGTGAAGAAATGGGATCCAATGGAATTTCAAATCCATGTTTGCACATCATGCCTAGTATACGTGCTACTTTAGTTCTGTGCCCACTTTGCATGTAACCCTTGTACATTATCAAGAATGTTTTCTTCGAAGGATCAAGGTTAAACCTGCCCATCTCTTCTAAGACATTTTCCATTTCTTCAAAACGATTCAGTGAAGAATACATGACCATCTTAGAATGGTACAAGGACCGACATATTCTCCACCCAGCAGATTCTGCCCGTCTTATAAAATTTTCAAGTTTGTCAGCCGTATTGCATTTGAAATAATTTGCGATGATTGCACGCATAATTTTTACTGTTGTAACTGAAGTGTTGTGCTCGAAAGCCTGGTGTATGTAATTGTCCATCCCTTCCACCAAGTTCTCTTGCGCATAAACCTTAATTAACATTGCATTCAACCAAGGTCTATATTGTTCTTCTTGAATAAGCTTCATTAGTTCCTCAATCTTTCTAACTCTATCCTTATCAGAACTCTTGCAGTAAGCAATTATCATTGTTCTAATCAATGGCACTTCCTTCTTATTGACATGGTCCTTCACCAATGCATAAATACTCTCCATCTTCTCCAAATCACCAGAATGTGCATACCCTCGAAGCATTAGCAAGTAAGTGTTAATATCAGGCTTGACATTGCTCGCCTTCATAATCCTGAAAGTCTTCTCCATTTTGTCCCACATCCAAGCTGTAACATATCCAGCAATTAAATGATTGTATGTACTTACATTAGGGAAGAGGTCCAACTGATTTATCTCACTGAATGCTGTCTCCATGTGATCTACCATCATCTGTCTACCAAAAATTGAAATAAGCATGTTATATGTTACAACACTAGGGCTACAGTTTTGTTCTCTCTTTAAGTCTCGGAACACCGCCTGAGCCTTTTCAGCAAATCCGTTGTACATATAAGCACCCATCAATGCATTATAAGTACAAGTTGATTTAATTCCCCTATTAGCAGCATCATTAAATAATTCCAAGGCAAGATCAACATTCATAGCTCTACCAGCAATGGTTATACCCTTTACATATTCCTTCAGTACCATTGGAATGCCATTATCAACCTGTTTCCTCCTCCAATTAAATACCTGCAGAAAATTAAAAGAAAATGAAACAAATGTAAACGATAAACAGACCAAGAAATTGTTCTTTTTTTTGTTTGTTTGACAAGTTCCATCTTACTCATAAAAGTTTACTCAGTTTGTTCTTTCTTTGTTTCACCCAATATATGCAGATAGCAAATGAGAAATGAAAACATAGAACAACCCAGTTGAAGGAAAACAAAATATTTTATACACAATAGTTCTTTTGAATGCCTTCAGAGCCTATAAAAACAAAATCTGGCAAGAAAAGTACCTCTAGTGCCAACCGAGGCAATGAACTCAACTGCCTCAACAGCTCAACAAATGCATCTCCATCAGAATAACTCTGAAATAATGAAACGGCTTCATTTGCCTCTAAATTCCCAGAGATGCTCTTCGGGTCTTCTTCGGCATCCGCTGCTACCAACTTGACTGCTAATTTTGACACCCTCTTCCGTAGAATTTCTCTATAGCCGATTTTGCCTGATGAACCGGGCTTCTCTGATAATAAAGTAATTGTATTATTGCCTAACGAATGAGGCTTATTTTCAAATAAAGCAATTAGCCTGGAAATTTTCTCATTGCAGGAATAAGGTTTCTGAACGGAGAATTCCCTAACAAATCTGTTGTTCAGAGTCCATGGAATCCTGTAGAGGGGATTGATTAGGGATTTGGGATTTGTGAGGGAACATCTATGCAGAAGCAGCAGCTCCACTTTGACCTCTGAGATTCTCCAGGCTCGCTGCATTGAATAGTAGGAGCGTTTGGTAGGAGTTTCAGTGGTTTATGGACTGAAAAATTGATTCATCTGAAAACCTGAATGTCAAAGGATGAAGAAAGGAATGAGAATATCACCGTCAATGTTATACAACGGAATGAATACTATTAAAAATATTTAAGTTCTGTTAAAACCTTGACCGAAGCTTTAAGACAGGTTTAGAAAGTAAAAGAAAGAGAGGAAGGGAGGGGAGGTAAATGGATGGGTTCAGTTGGATGTGGGTTGAGTGCCAAGTGCCAACCATCCCAATTAGACCTACACCCACTAGTGAGTGACCCATACTAAATAAAAACGAAAATTTATTGCTAGAAGGGAAAAAACATTACAACATAACTAGGTGACAAGATGTCACCCCCTCTGGAGTACATCAATAAATCCACAAAACAAAGAACCCATATTAATTGCTTATCTATTTTAAGAGAAGACGAGATTTTATCTGTTCTTGTGACTACCACGTGCCATATATGGGTTGGGTAAACCTGCATAACCAAAAATCCATTTTAAGACTTTTTTTTTGTCCTTCTTATGACTGCCACATGGCAGATATGGGCTGACCAAACCCTCATACCCAAAAATACAGGAAATTGCAAAAAGCAATGCAAGAAAGTTACAGGAAATTGCAGGAATTTTGCAGGAAATGCAGGAAATTTGAGGGATATACAGAAAATTGCAAGAAATGCAGAAAATTTGCAGGAAAATACAGGAAATTAAGAAAAATGAAAGAAATGCACAAATCTAAAGGAATGTACAAAAATACAAAATTTTACATTAGCCTATTCTATATAAAATATGAAAAAAAAAAAAAACTCAAATTCAAAGATACCAAATAAAAGTTAACCTCTCAATTGTGGTATGAAAATATAAACAAAAGATAAGAAATACTCAAATTCCACATAAACTAACACTTGTGGTATTAATACCTTTAAGAGGGCTGAAAATATCCATGACAATATTTATTTTTACTCTCTTATCCTGGGTTGTCTCTAACAAAAAAGTTGAACTACCATCCATAGTTTTCAAGGCACCAAGGCGAGGCTAGGTGACAAGGGGCGCCTTGTCGCCTAGTCGCCTAGGCGCTTACCTAGGGTAGTTCCCTAGGTACCATAACCATATTTCCTTAAGAATTATTCATAATTTTCATGAGAAAAGTAGAGTTCATGTTAAAGTATAGAAAATCAACATATTTATTAGAAGAAAAAGAAGGAAAAGAAATTTCAAAAAATATAGGGGCTGAACCCTTATTTTTGTTATAGGAAAATAAGAAAAGAAAATATGCTGATCAGAAAATGTGTTGATTAGACAAAATTTTAAGTTCTTCCTTACTTATTGGTTCGGTTTTAAAAGTCTTTGAGGGTTCAATACAACATTTAGCAATGTTTATATTGATTAAACCCTAACAAATAAGAAAATAATAAAAAGAAATTAGTATATAAACACACAAAATGAATATTTTAGTTTAATAGTGCATATTTTATAATTATAATGTCAAAAAATAAAGAATAAAAAAGTATTTTATAATACATAGTACAAAACTGTTTGGCGATTAGGTGAGGCGAGCCTAAAAGGGTGCCTTGTCGCCTAGGCGTCACCTTGACAACTATGCTACCATCTACCACCACAAGAACAAAAACATGTTTCATGGTATCCTGGACCCAGCCCAACCCGTAATATAATATAATATACATATATGTATTATAATATAACGTATTATGTTTTATGCTATATATACACAAGTATATTATTTTATATAAAATATAAAAGTTTTAAGTTTTATTTTAACATATAAGTAAATATTTATGAATTGAAACGCATATGTCAACACTTTGAGTCAATTCAATATGAGAATTGTCCTCCTAAGGAAAGCCTTGTATAGATGAAGGCAAAGCCTTCATTCTCATTCCCTAAGCAATGTGGGACTTGGGAAAATACTCAATTGCTGCACTAACTATTTAGTGTTGTTTCAAATCCCACATTGCTACAGAATGGGAAGGAAGGCCTTGTCTTCATCTACGAAAGGATTGATAACCCAAGCCAAAGCCTAACAATTAAATGAGGTCCATGCCTTACGTTTTGTGCCATAGGCCTAAAGATTAGCCAAGCCCAATTTAACTTTGGGTTGTGTAATTTTTTTTGTATGGGTTCTATTTATATGTTATTAAATTTAAAAAAAAATTAATAATTAAACTTTTATTATTTGATTTCATGGGCCCAAAGTCATTACTCATTAAACCTATCTTAAAGCCCTTATAATTGGTGTTGGGCTCAGTCCAGCCCATGATAACCCCTACTCTTTAATAAATCAAGTGGGTTCTTTTTCTTATTATTCTAAGTCTAACATCCCAAGTTTGTTATTTTCTCATTTCTTTTCCTAATGGATTTATTTTATTTTTTATTGCTTTTTTTGTTGTAATGGATCAAATTAACGAAGTTGTTTACATCTTCTAAATTATTTTTATTTTTTTATTGGAAATGATAACTTCATTAATGAGATCTTTTTAAAAAAGAGACATCAACCCCTAGTATAGGGTGTTCAACCAATACAAGATGAATTTCAAAGCTGCCCAAAACATGTTCTCCCTAACTGCCCCTTGTTTTGTTAAAGTATCTTAGCCCATTAGCTGATCTTTTTTAACAACTTAAAGCAAGAATCCACCTCCCTTATTACATTGTATATTTCCCTTATGAGTTGTCTATGTATCCAGGCTCCCAAACAACTGATTGCATCCATTCAATTACCAATTTGGAATCCCCTTCTGTCATGGTTTAAAATGTTGATATCGATGGAAATGTCGCTTACCAAAATATAGGACATATGTCGGAAATGTCACTTACCAAAATATAGGACATATGTCGGAAATGTCGAGGGGAAATATTGTAAAAATTAGAGACATTGTGGAAATATACAAAGATATTTTGTAAAATGATATAAGAAACATTAATACATATTTCTAGACTATTATCTTATTCCCAACCATTATATAAAGCTAAGAAACCAAGATTAATAACAAA
>NW_010729090.1:7548019-7602009 GCF_000365185.1 Nelumbo nucifera
TTGAAAAGTATTTTATGTTTTATATTATAAAGTAATTAATTTATTCTTTTGTTTTTACATTTTGTTAATTCTTTTTTATAAATATTTTATTTGAAATATTAAATTGAAATTATTAATGGAATAATTTATATTAATATACTGTATTATATTAATATAATATACTAATATATTATATTATTAATGTACATTAGTCGACATTAGTTGACATCCTGTCGACATAATAGGAAAAACTGTATTTTTTTTGGTTATTTGGACCGATTTGGTCGACATTTCCGAAATATAGGAAATGTCGACCAAAATAATGTAATTTTTATATTACCATCCATTTTAATGTCGGTGAGCCTCGACATCAACATATGTCGGGTGACATTAGCAACTTTTGAAACCATGCCTTTCTATTTCAATTTAGTGTAGTCCTAACTGTTTCGCAAATCTTACCCCTTGAAGCAAAGCCATGACCTCTGCTCTCAAAGAATCTCCCACTCCTATTGGACCTGAGTACATAGTAATTATTCTGCCTTCTCCATCTCTGAATACACCCCCTATACCTAATGGACCTGGATTACGTAAGAGCTTCCATCAAAATTCAGCTTCGCCCTTTGTTGTGTTGGTGGAATCCAAACTTCCAGTACTACCAGCTTGAACGGAGAAGTACCTGAAGTAGCACTCCATTTCCTGTAGATATCATCAACTAAGACATTTGTAAACAGATCCATTGTTTAAAATAGAGAAGTACCTGCCATAGCACTCCATTTTCTGTAGATATCATCAGCTAAGACATTTGTAAACAAGATCAGCTGTTTTCAGCCAGTGAATCACGCTAATCATTATACTTTCTACAATGTCCTCCTTGGAGCTATACTCATTCTTAAAAAATCTATTGTTTCTTTCCTCCCAAATTGACCTAAGTATAGCTGCTCTTTTAGCTCTGCACATTACTGTTCTGCGCTTATTTGATTGCCTAAAGAAATGTGGGTCAAAGAGGCCCACCACATTCGAGGGAGGTGTCCACTTGCAACCAAAGAGAGAAGAGAACCCAAACCAAATAAAGAGCACAAATGGACAGGAGATTAAGATGTGTGGTCGACTCACCAAAATCCAAGTAGATATGACAAACATGGGGTGAAAGGCAAATGTTTGGCCTTTTTCTTTGCAGCAAATCCAAGGTGTTGATTTTTTGGAGTACAACTTCCCAGAAAAAAGCCCTAATCTTTGGAGGTATTGGACTACACGAAACCTCCTTTGTTGGAAAGTTCCTGACACTATTAGAGGACTGAATGAGAACATCAAAGAAGGAAGAGCAGGTGATAACCAAACGGAAAAGGTTTCCAAATTCTACTATCCAAGCAAGACTGATCCAAGTAAACCGTCACTAAGAGAGTAATAAGTTCATCAACCAGCCCCATTTTTTACTCCCTTAACCCTCTCCTTAGACCTATATCCCATGAGTTATTTGTAAAGAACGAAGAAATCACTTTTCTTCTATTTTCTGAAATAGAACAGATATGGGGAAACCTATCTCTAAGGGAACTCCCACCAACCCAAATATCTTCCAAAACAACAATTTGTTACCTGAACAGACATCATATTTGAAATAAATAAATAAATAAATAAAGCATGTAGGGAAAAATACAAGGAATAGCTTTCCAAGGGGAGCAACGAGAAGCCCTACGGTCAAGATCCACATCCCAACCATTGTCTGCCAATCCATGTATACTCACAGTGACTCTATACCCAGTGTTTTAAAAGCGCGAGGCGCAAAAAAGGCGTAAGGAGCAAGGTAAGGCGCACGCCTTTTTGAGGCAAGGCGCACAATTTAGAAAAATCTAAAAAATCAAAAAATCAAAAAAAAAATATAAAACATAATATTAATAAAAATATAAACTTAAGTTTTAAAATAAATGTTTTAAAAAACCTATTATCTAAAATTAAAATACATAAATGTAATATGCAAAGCATATTCAAATGAGAATTTAAAAATGAAATCATACATATAAAACATTTTCAAGCATATAAAAACCCACAATCTCTTTTTTTCTCAATTGCATCAAGTAGCTAATGTGACATATTACATTCATAATTCTACAAGCCGCCTTTGTGCCTCGCCCCTCGAGGCAAGCCCAAACAAGTCCATGTTAGCGTCTTAAATTCTTAGTTCGAAAATCCCCTATTTGGTAATGTTGTCCATTCATTCATCCTAATAAAATATCTTCTTAAAAGCTATTAAAACTATAAAATTATTATTTTTTGTGTGAAAAGTAAGAATTTAAGACCCTAACATGGACTTGTTTGAGCTGGCCTCGAGGGGCATGGCACAAAGTCCGGGGGCGGAAAACCCTTGGCCCAACTGCCAAACTCAAAAAAAACAAAAGGAAAAATCAGCAAATTTTCAAAAGGCGCACGTCTGGGCTAAGGCGCAAAATGGGTTGTGCCTATGAGCCTAGGCGCGCCTTTTAAATCATTGTCTATACCATAGTCTATCATGTCATTGTCTATACCATAGTCTATCATGTTCTATCAGTAGTGTTTTAAAAGCGCAAGGAGCAAAAAAAGCGCAAGGGCCAATTTGCGCCTGAGGTGTAAGGCGAGGCACGCGCCTTTTTAAGAAAGGTGTAAAATTTCAAAAAAAAGGTAAAAAAATGCAAAAAATTCAAAAAAACATTAAACATAATGTTAATAAAAAGTATAAACTTAAATTTTAAAATAAATTATTTAAAAAGTCTATCATCTAAAATTAAAATATATAAACATAACATGTAAAGTGTATTCAAATGTAAATTTAAAAATAAAAGCAAACAAATAAAGCATTTTCACGCATGAAAAACCCACAATCTCTTTTTTTCCTTAAGTGCATTGCTTCAAGTAGCTAACGTGCATTCTTGATTCTATGAGTCGCGTTTGTACCATGCCCCTTG
Source organism: Nelumbo nucifera (assembly GCF_000365185.1). The sequence goes on from NW_010729090.1 coordinate 7,550,935, forward strand.
AGGCAAGCCCAAACAAGTCTATGCTAGGCATACCCCAAAATGCGCCTCGCCTGTGCGTCTAGGAGCGCCTCAGGCGTGCCTTTTAAATCACTGTCCATCAATTGTCTCCATAGCCATTTTTTTATGGTTCAGTCTCCATAGCTATTTCCCCAACAAAGCTATATTCCTTAATCTAATATTCCCAACCCTATTCCTCCTTCAACCCTACCCACTTCACTAGGTGATCCTTCTTGTATCCACCAATTCCCACAGAAAGTCCCTCATGATCTTCTCCATCTAGTTTAGACCTGTTCATGGGCTGGGTCAGGCTTTACCTCTACATTAACAGAATATGTTTAGGCCCAAGCCCAAGCCCGGTCCAACCATCGGACCTAGGCCTTGAGCCCAAGCCCGGTCCTCATATAAAGCCCGAAGCCCAATCCTTTTTAATTCAATTAAAAGATGTCTTATTTATACTAAAAGACCTCAAAACCTAAATGATTAATGAAGTCTCATTATTACTTGAAAAAAGAGAAGAAAAATAAAGAAAACAAATTATATATATGCTTTTTTATTATATAAAATATATTTTATTAATATAATACATTATCAAGTCGGGTTCGGGCTCAGGCTGGGCTTTTTTGAGAAAGCCCAAGCTCAGCCCAAAAAAAAGTCGGGCCCAATATTTTAGGCCCGAGCCCAAGCCCACGGGCCTAAAATCTTGTCCAAGCCCGACTTAGATCAGGTTGGTTTGGGCCAGCCCGTCGGGCTACCCGGCCCATGAATAGGTCTAATCTGGTTTGCCACTTTCACTGGTACTTTTAATATAGACAAGAAGTACACCGGTAAATTGGCCAATGTAGACTTGATTAAAGTTATCCTTACACTTAAGGAGATGTAGTTCCTCTTCCAATTTGCAAGTCTCTTAGTGAATCTTTCATTTACTAGGTACCAAAAACTCTTTGCATTTGGATCTCCTAAAGGTAGTCCCAGGCCCACCTCGCATCCCAACACTCTAGCTAGATTGTCCACCTCTTCCCTCCCTAGGTCTACTCCTGCCACACAACTCTCTTCTCAGCTAACTTTGAGATTGGAAATTTTCTCAAACTGGTGAACTAATCATTTTAAATTTAGGAGCTCTTCATCTTCCCCTTCACAAAATAGGATGATGTCATTTGCAAACTATAGATGTATCACCACCACTTCCTCCCTCCCAATCCATGTCACCACCTCTAATCACATTGTTAGCAGCTGCCCTTGAGATCAACTCACTCAAAACATCAGCTACTAAGCTGAATAGTAAGGGTGACAATGGGTCTCCCAGTCGTTTCCCATCCCAAACACCAGTTATGCTAAAATTATGAATATCAAACTAATAAATTCTAGCCTTACGGTGATGGATTAAAAAAACTACAGTAGGGAAAGGATTTACCAGAGTCGATATAGCCTGAGATTGAATACTGCAACGGTAATCGTTTCTGATCTTTTTTTCGAACTGGTAAACGACTGACGAACGGTTGGATTTCGCCGCTACGGGAAGTTGCAGTGACGATGATGAGTTTTTAGATCGGTAACAAGGGAAAGAGAGGAGACGCTTAGAGGGAGGCTCGCCGCCTCTGTATCGAGTCTGATGGGGAACAACGAATATGGAGAAGTGCGACGGTGAGAAACTCAAGGCGGCCGCCGCTGGTTCGCCTTCGGAGGGAGAAGACGATGAACAGTGGACTTCTCCAGAAAACCCCTCGACAGTGGTCTCGTCGGCCCCCTGGCGCTTGGTTTGTTTCGTTGGAGAGGGAGAATGAGCGAGAGGGACTGAGGGAGTGAATGGGAGAGGAGGCTACTGGAAAGATGAGAGGATACGCCGGAGCTGAAAGGGTTACTGCCGCTGGTTTTTCTTTCTTCGAAGGAAGAAGATGGTGAAAATCACCTCACTGCCGTCTCTCTCCCTGTTAGGGCGAATACAAAGCTTCGGTTGAAGTCATATGAGAGGCAGGGGCCTTTTTGTACTTTTAGGGAATACGAGGGGTAGTATTGTAATTTTGGAAAAGTATGATCAAAACGGGTCAAAGGGCAGTCAAACCAGGGTATAGACGGCTAAGGTTTTGGGTCAAGAATGGAGGGTTGAGATGGTTCTGACCGTAGATGGGGTTCTGTGTGTGAGGGCTAGTGAGATGGTCTGAAATGGAATCTTTTTAGATGAAGAGGAAAACAGGGGTACTTGTGAATGAAAGTTCATGAGGAGGGATTTTTGGACATTCCGAGTTGATTGGTGGGGTCAGATTGGCCCAGTTGGGCTTGGATTAGTCAGATCCGAAAAGGGTTTGATTCGGTTAATCTAAAGGTTCAAAATAGAATCTTTGTGTGATGAAGGGCAAATGAAGGTAGTTTTGGGTGAAATTTCATAGGGTATTATTTCTAGGTAACCCGAGGTGATTGGTAAGGTTAGGTTGGGTCAGTTGGGCCTGGATCGGGTGGGCTTGGAATCTGATCAATCAGAAGCCTTAAAATGGAATTTTGGTGCGATGGAGGGGTAAGAAAAGGTGTTTTGGGATGAAATTTTACGGGTGGGTATTTGGAGGTTTCTGGGGTCTGATGGTTGTATCTGATCTAATGGTTGAGGTGTAAGTGAGGGTTGATCGGGGTCATTAGATAGGTATAAGGTAGGTTTAACGGTGGATCTAAGGGCTTTTGGGGTGAAATTTGGGTTTTCTAGGTTTCTGGGTGTTTTGGAGAGGTCAAAAAGGTCTGATCGGGTGTTTGGGGTGAATCGGAGGCTTAGGCAGCAGACCGAACAAAAATCGTGTGCTAATAGGAAAACTAGGCTCGAAACAACAAAGACCAAAAGAAGCACACAAAGATTTTTGTGAAGGGTAGGCTCGAAAGTGGAGCAAAATGAGGAAGGAGGGCTGAGACGAAAAAGAGTTCTCGTGTAGCAGCATTTCATCATGTTCAGGCCATTTTATTCTTAGTAAAGTAACATTTCCAAGTATCAAGAACCTTAGGAATCAAGGTACATTTGTCGTAAAAAAAAAAAAAAACAAAAAACAAAAAACAAAAAACAAAAAAACAAATGATAATATGAAAAGTACTCATTTTGGAAGAAAGACCCCTCTTAGGTATCAGAAACCTTGCGGAATCAAGGTACATTTGCTATAAAGGAGGGCACTAGAATCCAATAACAACACAACATCAAAAGTAATTCAAGAGCAAAATAGTTAAGCTTATTGCAAAGTGCAATCACAACACAAGCACATATTCTTTAGAAAACATTTTAAAATCCTTAGTAAAACATTTCAAAACTTGACAAAGGTCCTATGGTTAATATAGCGTAATTATTCTTTTGGTAGGCGAGAGACATCCTTCCATGTAAGAGAAGTCTATGCTCGAAAACTTCAATGAAGCACTCGATAAATCCAATGATAATGCAGAGTGTTGTGCTTTCAAGTGTGTGACAGATGTCAATGCATGATTAATGCACGATTAATATGATATCTTGAGTTATTTGTTTTCTTTGTGCTCATCAAGGAATGATAGAGAATTTCAACAGAATAACAAAATCATCTAAGGTTATGAGATTGTTGGACATGCTGTCATATGCCTAGAAATGAAGGACCTGTCATCAAGACTCTCATTACCAAAGTTTCTTCTCCTCTTATTATCTCTTTTCTTCTTCTTCTTCTTCTTTGGATATACTATGTTGCAAAAACGTGTTATGCCACAGCTCAAATAGTAATGTTCTAAAAACGGAAAACAACAAGATTTATGATATGCAATGATGCGAAACAATGTTAACATCTTCGCTACAAGGGGCTTTGATGCCATGAAAGACTTTAGCATCGTGAGGGACTTTAGTGCCACGAGGTGCTTAAGATGCTGCGAGGGACTTTGGCGCCATGAAGGGCTTTAGATGCCGCAACGGACTTTGACGCCACAAGGGACTTTGATACTTGTATGATTCAAATGAGATTTAGATAACTTTTATGTGCGTTAAGCCGAGAAACATTGATACTCTGCCACAAGGGACTTTAGTGGCATGAAGGGTCTTGGTGTCGTAACAGACTTTAATGTCGCAAGGGACTTTAGTGCCATGAAGGGCTTTAGATGCCGCGAAGGGCTTTGATGCCATAAAGGGCTTTGATGTCGTAACAGATTTTAATGTCGTAATGGATTTTGACATTGATATAATTCAAATGAATGACTTTAACAAATCTAATGCGTGATAAGCCGCAATGCAATTATCAAATGTCATGCTATGCCATGATGCAATTATCCACAAAAATTCGATATTCTGCCACAAGGGACTTTGGTGCCATGAAAGACTTTAATGTCATAACAAACTTTAGTGCCACAAGAGACTTTGAAATAAATTTAACTTAGATGAATGATTTTAACAAATGATTTTCAAATTTGAAGTGCGATAAGCTGTGATGCAATTAGGAAAGTTCATGCTATGCCATGATAAAATTATCCACAAAACTTCGATATTCTGCCATGAGGGACTTTGGTGCCATGAAGGACTTTAATGTCGTAATGGAGTTTGGTGTCACGAGGGACTTTGATGCCACAATGGACTTTGAAACAGATTTAACTCACATGAATGATTTTAACAAATGATTTTCAAATTTGATGTGAGATAAACCGCGATGCAATTAGCAAAGGTTATGCTATGTCATGATGCAATTATCTACAAAACTTCGATATTCTGCCATGAGGGACTTTGGTGTCATGAAAGACTTTAATGCCGTAACAGACTTTGGTGCCATGAGGAACTTTAATGCCACAAGGGACTTTGAAACAGATTTAACTTCGATGAATGATTTTCAAATTTGATGTGCGATAAGCCGTGATGCAATTAGTAAAGGCCATGTTATGCCATGATGTAATTATCCACAAAACTTTGATATTTTGCCACGAGAGAGTTTGGTGCCATGAAGGACTTTAATGCCATAACGGACTTTGGTGCCACGTGGGACTTTGATGTCACAATGGACTTTAAAACAGATTTAATGATCAAACATTGGTTTCTATGCCATACTACGGGAGATGATATGACTATATGGAAGCTGGATGATCTTAAAAAGCATGATATGACTAATTGAGAACATGATTCTTCAAATAATGAATGGCTTTCAAATGAAAATTTTAACTGGTCGATTAATCAAGAAAACACAATGCATTTTTTTTTCTTATAAGCAACATGAGGTGCAATTAGAAAACCAAATATAATAAAGATGATATTAAAAATGTCAGATTCATGTGATTCAAAATAATGGATACTCAAAAGTTGTCAGACTTGGGAATTCTTGCTAGATTGGGATAAGAGACAAAGTAACAACTTCCTCCTTGGAACGGAATGATCAACACATTTTAAATCATGAAAACATAAACATTGGGTATGCAATGATTGTTGATCAAAGATTCATATCGAGAAAAACCCATCGGAAGGGGGGTTGCCCTAGTTTGGATCAATTGAGAATGATAACTCAAGAAGAAGATAACTACTCCATTTTGCACAAAGAGGACTATGATTTTTCAAAATGGGCGTTGATCATAAGTTTCAAAAGAGGGACGACTCTGAATTTGCTCAACTGTGTTGATTGGTGCTCTTGCCGCACTTCAAATGATTGATCACTTCACCTTCTTTGGTATTCAACTTTTGATAAAGAGATTTTTCTTTGAACTATTTTACCCCTAGTTTTTAGAGGATCACTAGGATCGACTCTTTCTCTTCTTCTCCTTTTTTTTCTTTTTTTTTTCTCTCTTGCCTCTTCTCTTTTTCTTTTTTTTTCTAGCCCACTTAGGTCTGTCCAATGCTAGTTACCAATTTCTCAAGGATCAAAGAGGACCTCTAACTAAGACGAAATGGGGCCTAGGGCAAGGGTTCTAAACAAGGGATAAAAGGCTCAAGAAACTTAAACTATGATGGGTATCGGATGCTTGAATCCACATTTCGGTCTTTACTCAAGATTATTCTCTCGCTCTTATTTTTCTTCAATTAAATACCCTTGCAACCATAAATGAAACAAAGTGCTTTTCATGTCTTTGAATACTATGGGTCATGCACCTGGGTGATCAAGGAGGGCTTTATTATAGGACGAAATGTAAATGGGTAATGTTAAAATAAAAATTGAGAACAGATGTCATTACGGATGAATATCTCATTGGTTTGATCATCACATATGCCCTACTTTTTCTTGTTTGCTTCTCTCTTCACTCTTGGTAGCAATTGGCTGCCCCAATTCTTCTTTGATGCCTCATCTTCCTTTATTTTTTTTCTCATTTTCACTTTTCTCCAAAAATTTCTTCTTCTTGTTTCTTTTTTCTTTCAAAAAAGCTTGTTGAGATGCACACACAATTAACATATGACATCCTCCTTAGAGGAGGGTGTATTTGAAGAAAGTGTTCCTAAAAAGGCTCAAAGGGATAACTAGTGAAATGAATAATAAAGAGGGTTTGACGAAAAGGGATAAGGCAATCGACCAAAAGAGGGCCTTCCATCATTTCTCTATCAAATGCTTAACCAGTAGGAAAGAACTACATGTCGAGCATAATTTGAATTCTGCTAACTCAAGGGTAGTTATGTCATTTGACATCCTTAAGAGTGAAATATTTTGAGATTACTCGAATGAGAGCGATTCTTTTTTATTGTCCTTTTTTTTTCTTTTTCTCTCTTTATTTATTTATTTATTTATTTATTTATTCTATTCTCTTTACCCCTCTCTCTCTTTCTCTTTTTTTTAATACTTTTTTTTCTAGCCCTTTGGAAAAAAGCATCTTAAGAATTTGCTCGGTTTACAAATAAGACGGTCCAATGGAATTAGCTCAGCGGGCTAACTAGTGATATTGTTAGTGATTAGGACATCTAGGGAATAAATTGTTGATAAGGGCCTCCAGTCCTTTCCTAGATTCATTGTCAACACACTAGGTAAATACAACGCTTGTATTCTATGCTAGCATAGAAAATAGATCAAAGTGAGTGTACACCCCATCGCAATGACTTCAACTTTATGACTGCCTCGGTTTGAGCTAACAATGATGGTCTTACTTGTGGATGCGCTTGGGAATGGATGCTATTGTTTTGGATTGATAGGGTTACCCCCCTTTCCTTAGATATTCCTATAGATGGACTTTCAATTAACAATCATTATTCACCAAGTTATGTCTTCGAGACTTATCTTGAGCTTGCAGTCCAAAAAAAATCATGTTCGTGCAATATTTGTGAGGGAAGTGGCCACTTTATCTCTTTCCTAAGTTGGAAAGTCCCCTCCTTATTGAAACTTATTTCTTTATTGGAAGCACAAACGATAGAGTAATAAAATGAAATAGCCAAGTAAAACTTTCATTAATTCAAAAGATAAGTCAACCAATGATCGCATTCACTTCCAAACTACCAAAAGACAAAGCAAGACATAATGGAATAAGCGAAAAGAGCCCTAGTGTAGAGAAATAAAACTAATGAGATCCTCTAACAGATCAGCTTCTTGGGTATTGGCAGTGCCATGTCTGCAATTTCCTTGGTGGGATCGAATATTCCCTTGTCGATGATATCTTGAATAGCAAATTTCAATGGTCAACAATGATCAGTTGTATGCCCAGGCCCCTAGTGATAAGCATAAAATGCATCTTCATTGTACCTCATCGACTTTGGTTCTGGGGGTGACTTCCATTTTAATGGTCAAAGATATCCCTTAGAAACAAGAAAAGGCAACAACTGGGCATGAGAGCATGGTAGTTGGGTGAATACCCTCTTTTCCTTCTTCTAGGATGACTGGCTATGCTGGGTTACTTGGACCGGAACAGGGGATAATGCAAGTGATGCCAGCTGGGAAGATGATGTATAGATCAGAGTTATCTGAGGTGTGATCAATACGCTAAGAGATTTTCTCACCAATGTACCAGATGAACATCCATGAATTGGTGGTATGGTGATACTGGTTGAGGTGGTGGTCTAAAGACTATGGGAGCGGGTACATAGATGCCACGAGGGCCAACAGGGATAAGGGTACGCTATATGGGAGTAAGTGACATGGCTTTTCCCCAGTTTGAGATAACAACTTATCTAACTTGGAATCCAAGGCAACCATCATTTGCTTGAGTTCTCCAAACTCTTGGCGGGTTACAAACTGATCATTAGCAGGAGTAAACATTTTTTTTGAACAAAACATCACTTCTACTATTTTCATCGGAGAGCATTGGCAGCATCTCCAGTACCATTGGCTTAACCTGGTTCTTTCTTTCTTACATTCCCCTTTTTATTTTTCATCCTGAGGAGCATCGAACCTCGAAGAATGGATACCACATGCATGAAACAATGCGAAGGGAAAATCCGTGTATGTATGTGTGTGTGCCATTGCTGGAGTGAATGAAATCCGAGAAATCATGTTATCAATAACATGGCCGAGGTAGGGCAGGACCTATTAAGGAAGCGACCTAGGGTTGTTTAGCAGGCATGGACCTAAAGGATTAGATTATGAAACTTTTACTTTTATTTTATTATCTAGGTCGAACCCAAGCACCACTACTTAGGTTGCCTACGTACCCCTCGTGAGGGTGTGGCCTTGGCACGAACATAGCCCGAAAGATTTTTTTAGTTAGTTCCATCTCTCGAAACCGAGACATCACCAACACTGCGAAGATGATCCTAAGGGCGTTGGGGGCCAGTTGACTGATTGAGATGTCATACCACCTCAACAGCTCATGGTTAAGGGGATGGAGAGGAAACCTAAGGCCGAACTCTAAGTAGTGATGGTAGACACAGATTTCACCCTCCTCTGGCTTCGACGACCGATCATTGGTGTCTGGGACCCTAAGTCTATAGCTCCAAGGGATGTAGTACTTCTTGGTCAGGGCCTTCACTTTCTTAATGATGAGGATACTATCCAGCTCCGAATGGGGAAGATGTCCCATTGTCACCCCTCGGGCCGTGTACTCAGCCACCAGCCTCGGACTAGGCATGGGAACTTCCTCACCCTTCTCGGGTGACCCCAAGGACCCCTCAACTTCCCTCGGCCTCATAGATCCAACACTTTCATTTAGAGAGTCATCGCGCCATCAGCTGCATTCAGTGCCTACAGAGGCAGTCCTCTCCCTCAAGCCTTGAAGCAGGGACCTTAGGCTCACCCAAGTAGCCTCTGCTACTGCTAGTAGGCTTTAGGGTTTGGGAGTTCATAGCACTCTGTGCCAGAGACTAAGTAAGACATTGTAGCAAAGAAGTCCTTTACCTAAGAAGACGAGGTCTAGAAAGCTCCAAGGAAAGCAAGAAGGAAGGCTGAGGTCTCTGAAAGATAGAGAACTTAGAAGCAAATGGTGAAGGTGGACATAACTAAGTCCCCTATTTAAAGAAAAATGGACAGCCCAGATTGCCTCCAGTCTAACGGCCATGGAGCGACCGCTTCTATGGACCAATTGAATGACCAACACACGTCGCTCACCTTGGGAAGATGAAACGACGTCAAACGAGTCGATCGATCTGCTTGCTGAGTCAGTTGGTTCACCCAGCGATCCTGAATCAGAAGTAGCGTAACCTAGCCAACCTGACGCTCGTCTCACGTACAGACACGACGTGGTGACCCGCCTTGTGCATGGCCTCGATCTGAAGCCCGTCTCGGGGACGGTCCTGACCTATCAGTATGGGGACCCATAGCGCACACGACCCACACCTAGCGTCGAAATCCATCCCCCGTATGGTCCACAACTTGTCAGCAGCAAGACCCGTCCTGCGCATGGTCAATGCACGACCACCTTGCACCAAGCGTCACCCTCGATGACCACCAACTGAGGCTAACGCCCCGTATAGATTCACCACAATATCAGTAATGTGCAGGACTAGGGGGCAAGTGCACCTTGCACTCGTATCCAGTAGGGGCCCGAACTTGCAGAAGTCAAGGCCGATACCACCATGTGGAAAAACCTTTACAACATTCCTCGGAAGGGGAACCGAAGCCCAAGTCGACGCCACCGCATTCAAAAACTAAGTGACTCCTTGACAAGATGAAGCTGAGGCCAAGGTCCTCACCAAAGAAGGCCACTCAGTGTCTCCTAGTAAGGATAACACACTCTCTTTGGCCGAAGCCGAGGTCCTCAGCTAAGACCTTCACCACGACCTCGAGAGTGGGGGCAAATGATGCAGGCACTTATATCTCAGGCCAATGGCACAAATGTGCATAGCAGAAGGCATTGCGTAGAGTAGATCCAATGAGAGTGTCGCGTAGAGCAGAGGCCAACGCGCGACGTGGGGCCAATAGCGCGACCACACACGGTGGCCTCGAATGGTCGTGCCGTCAAGGCTGAAACACATCCTAGCCATCTGCGTCCACCTACCTCTAGGCAGTCTCAAGTATAAATAGGGGTGACCCCCAAGGTGAGCATCTAGACTTTGGATTGCTAAGAACTTCATTGCCTCCATTGTGGCCTTGTCTGAGCATCCCAACCTCAAGCCTCGTCCACCTCTCATCACACCCTTACTAACTTGACCGTTGGAGTCTCTGCCTTGGGTTAGCACTCAGGGCCTCTGACATCTTCTCTCTCTCTCTTCAAAGGTCTGACCTACAAGCCCTTGGCCATAGTGGACCTTAGACTCTTTAATCATCCCTCGACTTGGAAGCTGATTTACCTTGTTGCCCTTGGCCCCTCTTAGGCAGCAACATCAGGAAGTGAGATTTTAATTATTCCATCATTCTCGGGATGAATCCAATCCAGATCTATTGTGACAAGAATGTTGTATTGCCTTTTTTTCTACATTGTTATCTATAAAGCATTTAGTGTTTGTTTGGCATTGATGTTGTTGCTCCAGAAAATGGTGACACATCATTGCTATGTTAGAAAAACAGTGCTCTAGGAAATGCCTATTTGTTTGGAACCCTTTTCCTATAAAAAATAGTGCTCTAAGGCATGCCTTGGAAATCGGGAAGGCATGGCTTGGAGCAACGCCGAATTTGGCGTTTCCTAGAGCTGTAGCTCGTTGTTGCCAACAGGGACATGAGGTGGCAATGGATAATAGGTACCAATGCTTAAAACATTTCTTGGAACATTGGTACCAAATAGAAAATGTTGTTCTGCTCTAGGAAACGTCCAATCTAGAAACAACGTTTTCAAACAAAAAAATGACACCATTTTCTAAGAAAATGATGCTTCCAACCCACACATCAGCAACACCTTTTCTGAGAAAATGGTGTTGTATCTGCAACATCGATGCCAAACATAGACTTAGAAGATGCACCAAACTCTAACTAATCCATACTTTCACATATAACAGATCAACGTTTCCTGCCACGTGTTCCATCCTCGCAAATTTTTCTAAAGATTCGATTTCTTAGAGCCTTCCAAAAAGAATGGATTATAAATTTTTCTGATTCTAAGAATCTATGTAGGCATTTGGTAAACGTTCATAGTTCTTATTTCTCATAAAAAGAATGATGTTTGGCATGAATCAATTTCTTCAAATTAATTCTATAAGTGACAACCACAAAATCCAACGTGTAAATAGTTATCCATCATATCTCATTATGGTCCAAATAGTCTCAACTATAGTTTAAAGCTTTAATTGAAGGAATGACACCAATCTACACAATATTATTACTAGCTTCAAGTCTACTTCCTTGAGATCCATCTCTTGAAATTTGGTATCATCAAGATTGGAATAATGAAGATAAGAGATTGTCCAACTTGCTAGAAATGTGTCCAATATTTTAATCTGTATAATAATCTATACCAACTAGCAATTGCTATACCTCTTTTTCCCCTAGTATCTGAACTTCTAAAAACCATATACAGTTCACTTACAGTTTTATATTACAAGGCAACCTTTTACAATTGGATTCTCCAATCACCCTTATCATTTGTTTATTTTATACCAAAAAAGAACATTTTTTTAATAAGTTCATTAAAAAAAAGCTGCAAATCTCACCTTTATTAAACACATTTTCAATTGTTAAAACAAAGATAACTAAACAATACATTAATAAGTAAACAAAGAAACAAAATTCCACCAAAAATAATTGTTGTTGGAACTGTTTGGGATGATGCTAAAATTGTAGAATAAGGATGTTTCATATAATTTGTATCCAAAGCAATAAAGCTAGGAACAAGTAATCAAAACTGTGAAGAAAAATAGATAACAACTAGTTCAAAGAAATAGTTGCCAACTAATATAAAACCAGCCATGGAAGAAAGTTTGAAGGAAAAAACAAAGCAAGGCTTTGACTAGATAACAGAAAAAGGAACAACACATTTAAATGAAAACTATTTGATAAAACATAGAAAGAATGGGAGAGTCATTAAGAATATAGAGAGATAGAGATAGAGAAAGAAATAGATAGATAGATAGATAGAGAGAGAGAGAGAGATCAGTTGAGAACACAATGAAAAGATGATGAAAGAGAGGGGATTATAAACTTAGGGCTTGCCAATGTTATATTTTTGGGTAAATTGCTAAAACCTCACCTGAAGTTTCTAACCATTGCTAAAACCTCCCATGAAGTTTAGTAATTGCAATCACCTCCCCTAAACTTTCTAATACAGTTGCAAGTAGACCCCCTTTGGTAGAATCTTCTACAGCAAGGCATGAAAATGTCCAAAATACCCATGCAAATACTATTGAGACTAGTTTCTATGAGAAAAAAACAATACAAACTTGATGAACAACAAAACTAAAGAGAACTTAAAGTTGCAGGTCTACCTTTGAGTGATTGATGTGAAGGGAAAATTTGGAAAATAAATAAACTTCAGACAAGAGATTGGAAGGGTTTGGGGTAGTCATATGAAGAAAAAAATTGGAAAACAAACATTTTTGTTAAAAGTAATGGCATGGGTATTTTGGACATTTTCATGCCCTTTTTAAGAAAATTCTACCAGAAGGGGTCTACTTGTGACTATATTAGAGAGTTCAAGAGAGGTGATTGCAATTACCAAACATTAGGGGAGTTTTAGCAACAACCAGAAAATTTAGGGGAGGTTTTAGCAATTTACCCTATATTTTTATACAAAATTACATTAGTACCCATTTTCTCATGTGTTTGTTTTTTTTAAAGGACGTAGTGAGAATTGTTGGGTCGCACAAATCAAATTCTTAGAAGTGTCTTTTTTTCACTCCATGGAATCGCAATTCTAAAAGGATTTTCCATACCATTTTGAATGAAAATCGATCAACTGGTTTTAACCAAACGTGATTCTCATCCCAAGAATCACCATAATTGATAGAATCACTCCCAAGGAGTGATGCCAAATGGGACCTGGTTACCTATGGAAGGGGAACCTCACTCAAAGAAAGAAGGCCAATACAAGATAAGTTAGGGCTTTTTTTTTGCCTAAGTGCCCATGTTCGCACGTGGAATATGGGCAAATGTGTCAAATTGCATATTTGTACCTAGTACTTTGTGCTTAGTCTCAGTTTGGTCCCCAAACTTCAAAGCATGCCAATCCAATGCTTAAACTTCGAAAACATGTCAACTTAGTACCAATCTTAATTAGTCGTTAAGTGGCATGTCAAAAGATATAAATGCCCTTTGGGTGTCATCTAATTTTCGTTATCAATCATCAAAATTCCCTTCTAAGAAGTTTGAACCATCTCTCTCTTCTTCTCTCCTCTCTCTCTAATCTCTGTTTTCTCAACTAACATTGAATTTAGACACTACAAGATTAAAAACCCATCTCTTCCTCTATTCTATCCACTATCTCCACCATTGAAAATCACGAAGCGTGAAGGTTCAAACCTCTAAGTGTTCTAAAATAGAACGAATGAATTAGATCAATAGAATAATTGATAATTTTCCAAGAGCTTTTCAGATTCATAGCAAATCCAAGGAACAAGTCCCAATAGAAGCAATAACTCTGACTAAAGATTAGAGGTGCATTCACTTATTCTATCAACAAACCATCTAGAATTCAAAGATCTATGAATTATAAGTCGAATTGTAGAAGGCTCAAAATTCTTACCTCCCTAAGAAAAAACCATTAATAAATTAATTATGTAAATCCTCCTAGGAAAAATATATGTGCATTCCAAGCAATCGAGGCAAAACCATGATTACACACACACACAGAATGGTTAAAGGATGCAAGCAACCTAGCAACTTGTGTGTTGCATTTGAGTTGCAGTGATCTAGTTTCGAACATTTAAGAAAAGTGAGATTTTAATTAATCCATCATTTTTGGAATGAATCCAATCCTGATATGTTGTGACAAAAATGTTGTATTGCCTTTTTCTACTTTGTTGTTTACTAAAACATTTAGGCCCTGTTCGCTTTTCGGTAAGTTATTTATCCAGGTAAATGCAGTTACTTGGGTAAGCTTTTCTTAGGAAACACTTACCTGGGTAAGTGCATTTGCCCATGTTCTTTTATTTCTCATGTAAATAAGGCAATGACCATTTTAGACATAAAAATCCATTATTAAGAAGGACATTTTTGTCCTTTTCAAGTGTTGGCAACTTTCCCCCTAGGTGGGAAAGTTATTTACCCACCTAGGAGATGGGTATCACTTACCTGGGTAAGTAATACCCAAGAAAATAAACTTTCCCTAGTCCCCATATAAATCCAAAAAAAGAACATGAAATTCTTGGTCAATGGGAACCAAAATCCCATTGACCAACTTTCCCCCCTCTCAAAATCCGAAAAAAGACGCACCCTTAGAAGATGCATCAAACTCTATCAAGTCCATACTTTCACAAATAACAGAGCAACGTTTCCCACTACATATTTCATCCTCGCAAAGTCAAAATAGGTCGGTCGAGGAATTGGTAGAGTAAGCACAATAGCCACCAGATTGTTCACATGCAACGTAGAAATTGGGCTTTGTTTCATGTTTTTGAGGAAGAAGATGATGAATAGTATTTTATCTCGAAGGGTAATTTTAACATTTTCAAAAGTTTTAAGTTGCCCATGATGTTATGTGACACATAATTGATGGTTGGTTAACATTAACTAATAAGTTGGCACATTTTGAAAGTTTAGGTATTGATTAGCATGTTTTGAAGTTCAAGGACCAAAGTGAGACTAGGCCCCAATGTATAGGGTACTAATATGCAAAATTCCCTTATTAATATAAGATGTAGTAGGAATGAGAAACGAAAAAATTAATTCTTTAGAACGGTTAGTTCAGATGAGGTTTTTTCATCAAGAATCCGAATGATTCCCTAAAGCGAACGATTCCAAACATCATTTAGTTCCAAAGAATGTAAGGAATCACTAGAAAGTGATTCTTCGAAATGATGCCAAATAAGGTCTAACCCTTTTACCCTAGCCAGATCCAAATGGGTAAAACCCAAAAGAAGTTCCAATTTTGAGGATTTGTGCCTTGGGGTTTAGAAGTGTTTTGTCTTAAGAAATACATAAATATTTTATATAATTTATATATATAATAATTAAGTTATATAAATAATTTATATATTTATATACTTTATATCATAAAATATTTATTTTATATATTTATTAATTATCTAAATAATTAATTAATCAAATTTGAATCGAATCGAATACTTGAATATTTAATCGGATTCAAATTCGAATTCGAATATTGCTTGATCCAATTCGAATTTAATCCGTTTACACCCCTATATTTGAGTGTCTCGTTTATTGTTTGTAAAAGGAATAATCCTTTAAATGCACTGTAAAAGGATTAGAAGTAATAGAAATTTTTGGGTGTCCAAGTGTTGATGTTCCTTAGACGCTTTTTTGCTTTGTCTTGCTAATACCTTTACCTGCGTTGGCTCTTGTTCATCAGATACACACTTAGAGAAGGGAAGAAGACTCCTTGCAACTGTTTCAGCCTAAAAGGCTTCGATGCACATAGGGCTCATAGGAATTTGGGTAGGCATTTTCGGTTATTAGTTCAGGATACCATGTTGTGTCTTAACATAAACAAAATTTCTAACCTTTCAACAAAACCCATTTGGTGACCACCTATGATTTTGGGTTTAGTTCGATGTCCCAATTAACAAGTGTGATTGAGACAAACTTCTAAAAGCATTTTAACTTCAAAGGTGAGCAGCTTATTCTACAACGAAACAAAGGAAAATTCTAATAATAGCTGCAACATGAGTAGGTTGGAACTTGTTTTCCAGTTTTAATTCAACGGGATCAAATCTAGAGAATTGGAGCTACATTGATGGCAATATGAGCAAGAACAAAAATAGAGTTCGGATATGTTGATGCTCGGAATAGGCCGAGGGCAACATTGTCAATTCATTTTCAATCTGAGGTGTTGGTGAGTGGTCCAAGGAGGTCGAGGATTGGTGAGGACCTATGGAGTCTGAGATCTGCCAAGGCCGAGGACCAGTGGAATCTGAGGTCTTCTGGTCGAGGACCTATGGAGTTCGTCCTATAGAGAAGGGAATGTCAAAGGCCCCAGGTCAATGCCCAAGGTGGGGACTCCGACGGCCAAGTTAGTAGGAGTGTGGCAAAGAGGGCGGATGAGGGCTAAGTAGAGTAGCTCAAACGAGGTCACCAAGAATCTAGAGAGCTTAGAGTAGTGGGTTTCCAGCCCAGATTCTAGATGATTACCTTGAGGGGGGTTAGCTCCTATTTATACAATTATACTTGAGACCACCTTGTGGTAGATAGGCGCGGATGTTCAAGATGCAATCCGGCCTTAGCAGAGTAGCCATATGAGGTCGTGTGTGGTCACACCATTAATCTTGTGTCAATGTGCACGAGTACGAGGTGCGTGTGCCCTCCAATCATGTGCTTTAGATTAGTTGATGAGTTTGTGCGTGGGCTAGGCATCGACTTTTGGCCAGTCGCCACCATGTGAGGCATAGATGATGAGCGGGAGTGCCATTGCTGTGCACGAGATGAATTCCGGTGTCGGGTATTTGTCCGCACATGTGATGGGTCTTGGTGTTGAAGGTTCAGTACCATGCCCTAGGCGGGCATTGGGTCGTAACTGTACACGAGACAAATGTGGTATTTCTTTGCATTCGATGCAGAGGGCTGGTTGTTGAGCTGTGGCCGTCGTCCGAGGTGATGATGCCTTGAGCCGAGGAGGTGAGATCTCTAGCGAGGAGGGGGCGCGTCTGTCTAGAGGCGGGTAGAGGGGTCTGTTGAGGCATGGCCGCCATTCGAGGGGATGATGCCCTAAGTCGAGGTGGTGAGATATTTGTTGAGGAGGGGTGTGCATTCATCGAGAGGTGGGTAGAGGGGGCCGCCGAGGTGTGGCCGCTATCCGAGGTGACAATGCCCCGAGCCGAGGATGTCAGATCTCTATCAAGGAGGGGTGTGTGTCTGTCAAGATTCGTGCAGAGGGGGCCACCGAGGTATGTCCGCCGTCTAAGGTGGCGATGCCTTAAGCCGAGGAGGTGAGGAGGGGCTTGCATCTTTCAAGAGGTGGGTAGACTATTGTCCGAGGTGACGATACCCCAAGCCGAGAAGGTGAGATCTCTAGCGAGGAGGGGCACGCATCCATCGAGAGGCGGCCAGAGGGGGCCGCCAAGGTGTGGCTGCCGCCGAAGGTGATGATGCCCCGAGCTGAGGAGGTGAGATCTTTGGCAAGGAGGGGCGTCTGTCCATCGAGAGGCAGGAGGAGGGGGCAGCCATTGGAGGTGATGATACCCCGAGCCGAGGAGGTGAGATCTCTAACGAGGAGGGGTGCGTGTCTGTTAAGATGCGAGCAAAGGGGGCTACCAAGGTGTGGCCATCATCCGAGGGTCTGTTTGTGAGAGCGTAGACAACATCAAATTGGAATACACACTGAGCTTCCATTTTTCGGCCTCAAAAAATGAGGCCGAGTACAAAACCCTCCTCGTCGCACTGCAACTCGCAAAGCACCTCGGCTCACAATGCATTGAGGTCTTCAGGGACTCCCAACTGGTAGTGAATCAAGTCAACGGTGAGTATGAGGCCAAGGAACAAAGCATGGCCAAGTACCTCACCAAGGTGCAAGAACTAGCCCGCCACTTCCAGCACCTCTCCCTACGACAAGTACCACAGGCCGAGAATATGAGAGTCAACGCCCTATCTATGTTAGCAAGCACCTCAGACGCAGTCCTCGGCTGCACTGTCCTAGTAGAAAAGTTAGCTTAACCCTCCATTGAAGAAGCCTAAGTCCTTCTAGTACAAGCCGATCCATCATTGATGGATCTATTGTCACGTTCCTCACGACTGAGCAGCTTCCTGACAATAGAAACAAAGATAGACGAATCCAATGATAGGCCGCCCACTACACTTTGCTTGAAGGGAATCTATACTGAAGATAGTTCACCTTACCTTACCTCCAATGTCTCTGTCAAGAGGAGGGTGAGTATGTACTCCGATAGATTCATGAAGGCATTTGAGACAACCACCTTGGAGGTAGAGCCTTGGCCCAAAAAGCACAAAGGTAAGGGCATTTCTGGCGTATGAAAATGTGACAAGTGTCAAAGACACTTCAACATCTCCTATCAATTGTAACCTTTTCGGCCCTCAGCAACCCTTGGCCCTTTGCCAAGTGGGGCATGGATCTCCTCGGCCCCTTCCCTCAAGCTATAGGAAACAGGAAGTACCTCGTTGTTGCCATTAACTACTTCACCAAATGGGTCGAGGCCGAGCCCTTGGCGACCATTATGGCCTGGATGATACAAAATTTCTCTGGGAAGAACATCATCCGCCACATCAGCCTCCCCCACATGCTATTCACCAACAACAAGAAGTAGTTTGATGATGCAAGATTCTGAGAATGGTGTGCCTCCCTCGGAATCAAGTAGCAGTACACCTCAGTAGGCTACCCCTAGATGAACGGACTAGATGAGGTCACCAACTGAACCATCCTAAATGGACTGAAAACTAGACTTGATAGAGCCAAAGGCCTCTGGATCGATGAACTAAGCAATGTCTTGTGGGCTTACCGAATGACACCTCGGATAGCAATAGGGGAAACCCCATTCAATCTGACCTATGGCACTGAGGCCTTCAACCCAATAGAGATCGGCCAACCAATGCTTTGAACCGAGGCATGCAACGAAGCTGAGAACAATGGAGAACTTAGAACAAATCTTGACCTATTGGAGGAAGTCCGAGAGCAGGCACAAATCAGAGTGGCAGCCTATCAACAGAAAGTGCTTCTCTACTACAACTCAAGGGTGAAAGAGCGACACTACCGAGAAGGAGACCTCGTCCTCAGAAAAGTCATGGTGATTGAGCCTACTGTAGGCAAGCTCGACCCCAACAAGGAACATCCCTACAAAGTCAAGCAGGTCGTCAGCCCCGACACATTTTGGCTCGAACATTTGAATGAAAGACCAGTCCCTTGGATATGAAACTCGGAGAATCTTCAAATGTACTATCAGTGAATGTAATCCCTATGGACTGAACAATGAATACTAGTGCAAAGTTCCTCCCCCTTGGCCTCGTGCTTTAGGGTATAAGTTCCTATTCTTTACAAGCGGCCAGGACCCCTCGATCACACGACCGGCCAACGTGCCCAGCCTCCCCCAAGGCCCCATGCTCGGATTTGACTGTGGTTTTGATACACGGTTCCTTATGAACTAAACACTCGCCTGGCCTTTGCGCTAAGTTACGGAGTAACAGGGTCCTTGATTGCATGCATCAGCCAGTATTCTTGGCCTATAGTGAATAAACAATAAAAATAACTTAAGTACCCCATCAAGCAGGAAGAGATGAGCCAGGTCGGCTAAGGTATTACACCCCTCACTTTGGTTATTGGCAGCAATAGGCTCCCTCGGTTCCATAATACTTAGCCTAGTAAAGGACGCAACCCCGAGAACCTTGGCAGTTCACTTCAAGCTCGCCTAACCATTACCTAAGGGGACAACAGGCCAGGAACGCCAAGTCAACTCCCTTTCCCCCACTGAGGAAAAGAGCCCTCATTACCTCGGCAACATAGATCGGCCTCGGCCAACCCCCTCTAACTTCCTAAGCAAGAGACCAAATGACATGCCACCCTTAGCTTTATTCCTTTGCTACTTGTGACCTCTCGGAAGGGGGCACCAACCCCCGAGACAAAGAAAAATGAGAGAATAAAGAAGAAGCAGGATCAAATGATAAAGGCACAAGATACACAAAAGGTAATGTTTCATTATATTCATCTTTGTCCCATACAAAATATAAGGCCTTTGATGAAAGATCGGGCCTTGTACAAAAAAGATCAACAAAATAAAAGGAAAAAGTACATCGGGAAAGTAGGCTGCCTACGCACCACCCTCGGTAGGAGAGACAATGGAGTCCTCGGCAGCGACAGGGACCTCAATAGGGACCTCAAGAGGAAGGCTATTGACGTTCGGAAGCACCTTTAGCTCATCCACTTGGAAGTCTGGCACTAGCTTCAACAACGCATTCTTTGTATCTTCAATCCCTTCCAGGTAGGCTATGGCCGCATAGTCGGTGAGGCACTTTTGGTACTCCGCTGTCATCTTCCAAACATAGATGGCATCTCAAAAGTTTGCCTCGGCATCTCCCACCCTTGCCTTGGACCCTTCCACTTGCACCTCAACCCCCACAACCCGCTTTTGAGCCTTCAATGCAACTTTGTCAAGGTGGGCATGCTCAAGTTCAGACTTCTTGAGTTGCTCCTAAAGCCTGGCGGTCTAAGCCTTCTTCACCTTCAGGTCGTCCTCTAGCGTCTTCCAGAGTTGCTTCTCCTCTCCTAGGGTCGAGAGGACCTCCTCTCAGCTACACTTTGCTGAGGTGGCCCGCACCATGAGCTGGTTGTTCTTCTTTGCTGCTTGGTCCAAGCGATCGAGGAGGAGGCCGACCCGGTCCCCCAGGCCAACGTAGTGCCGACAGACCTGCAACAAGCGTCTCTGTTAGTAAAGTTAATCAAAAAAGCGAGAAGGCAAATGATGAAGCAAAAGTTAGCCAAACTTACCTTGGCCAGGAACCGAGATGATCCCCTGAGGGATCATCCCTTTGATCAAAGCTCTACTAACCCCTTTGGAGTTGATAGAGTCTCCATCCTAGACGTTCCATCTAGGGTAGAACACTCAAGCAAGTCCCCCCTCTTCAACAGATGAAGGCTCCGTCGCAGGCCTCTTTCCTGAAGGCCCCCGTTGAACAGCCGTGACCTTCCCTCCTTTCTCGCCGCCCTCGGCCGGGCAGTCCTTATGTGCCAATTTCTTCCCTAGAGGGGGATGAGATGCCTCAGTTAGCCTCTTTTGGCCAGTCTTCTTTTGCTATCTCCCCTCAACTGGTCTCTTCTCACGGTCACCCCCTCCACTAGTAGGGACTTGTGGCCAAAGTGTTTTCTCGATGGGTGTGGAGGTGGACATCCTCTCAACAGGTGCGGATGTCCTCTCAAGGCTAGATCATACCTAATCCAATGGCTGTGCAGCGACCACCTCTACCGTCCTATTCACCAACTGACATGTGTCGCTCTCCTTAGGAAGACGAAACGACATAGAACGAACCGACTGGTCCACTTGCCGCAACTTACTAGTTCACCCAACCACACTGAGCCAGAGGGTGCGTGACCTGACTCATCCGATTCCTGTCTCCCCTATGGGTGCGGAACCACAACCCATTGCAAACACAGCCCTGAATGGCCAGTTCAGGCACCTGTGCCACACACTGTCAGCACCCACCAAACTTGGACCTCTCATCCATCTCCAACACGGACACCACAATCGAGGCCAAGGCCTCCTAGCAACAGGAGCCTTCATGACACTGCTCAGGGAAGAGAATGAAGGTCGAGTCAATGCCACCATAGGCCACATCATCCTCATCCTTGACAAGTCGAGGACAAGATCCCTATCCAAAGGGTCCAACAACGCCTCCCAGTTCAATCGACAAACTCCCTTTGGCCGAAGATGAGCTCCTTAGCTCAAACCTCCAACACAACCTCGAGAGTGGGGGAAAATGATGTAGGCACTCGCGGTTTAGTCCAATAGGAGGCCAGCATGTGGTGGGCGGTGGTGCACAGAGTGGATCCAATCAGCGCACGAACTAAGCAATGGTCGGCGGGCTTTCTAGGACCAATGGCGCGGAGTCACCTGACAGCCTTGAATGGCCGCCCTCTCCACGTATGGACTGCACCCAGACCATCCGAGCCCATCTACCTCCAGGCAACCTCAAGTATAAATAGGAGGTGACCCCTCTCAAGGTAAAGGATTGGAACCTGAACTCAAGATCTCCTATTCTCCTTTGTGGCCTCGTCTAATTGTTCACACCTCAGGTCTTGTCCACTCCGTACCACCTTCTAGTACTAAGTTGAGTGTCGGAGTCTCTGCCTCGAGTACCAACCTGAGGCCTTTAACGTCCTCTTTCCTTCACTCCTTGTGGAACCGACCTACTAGTCCTCAGCCACCTCGGTCTTCAGACCACTCAGCCACCCCTCGACTTAGGAGTGAATAGACAATATTTTCCTCATCCTATTCCAAGCATCAACAAATGATTTCAATAGCTTTTCATTGATGTCACTATTCAAGGACTTAATTGGAGTGATTGACTTTTGATATATTTCAACATATCTAAACTGTAATTTCGTCACTATGGCAGGGATGGTATTCCATTTGGTGAGGAAACTCCGGCAAATTTATACTAGAAGTTCAATTTCCTTCGGGTCCTATGAGGGTTGATTGATGGGATAGCTCATGGTAAGCTTAGAAGTCCTCTTGCCAGCTTTGTTAAAGTCTCCTTAATCGGGATTCAGACCTCTCCGATGTACTTGGGGTCGACAAACCTGTGCTCGCAATAGAGCTCTAGAATAAGGTTGGCTTGGCCGTCTTGGATGATAGATTCATGCAGGGGCAGATCTAGGGGGGACCCAGGGGAGCCATGGCCCCCCCTATAGTCTAGAAATCTGCACACATTTTTTCTATGTAAGTTTCCTCCCTCCCCTCACTTCTCACCCAATGGTTGCCCCCCCCCTATGGCTTATCCATAAGTTTTGGCCCCCTCATAAAAAATTCCTGGTCCTGCTGCTGGATTCATGGATATTGAATTTCATCCAGAATTCTTAGAAGGGGTTGGTGTCTTCGTCCTTGTCAGGGGTGCTTGTTGCTTAGAATTTGGATTACTGTTGACCAACAATCCAAACTAAGTAACTCTTTGACAGAGCCGACAAGAGGACTTTTCTTTTTGTTTAATAGAATGGTAATCCAAATTAAGGAGCTCTTTGACAGAGTTGATGAGAAGACTTTTCTTTTTGTTCGACAGACTGGCAATCCAGATTAAGGAGCTCTTTGTTTCCTTGTCTCGGATGGTGGATGTTTTCTTTTTCGGCAAGGTCATCGGTGAGATGGCAAAAATATTTTTCAGTGAGAAGCAATGAAGGTATTTTTAGGTCAATTAGGTTTAAAGGTTTAAGAGAAAATGGCAGGAAAAAGAAAATAGAGAAAGTTTAGTGGGTTATTTTGGTAATTTAACACTTTTCGTTATTTGGCTTAACGACCAAGGAGGTATTTGTTGTGACGTAAAAGTTCAAGGAGATCTTTGTTAGATTAAAGTATAGGGGGTCTTTGTCACTAACCCCATAGTATAGGGGGTCTTTGTAATTTACCCTTTTTTATAACCCAAAGTTTAATGAAAGTTGGGATGGCAATTTTCTTGACAAAATTGGGCCCTGCCCTACCCTGTACTGAATAGGGCAGGTTTTCCTCGATCTTAAATGGGACGTTAGGAATGGGAAAAATATTTTTGTCTTGAACCAAGGATGGTTCCTCGAACTTCACCCATAAATTATTAAAACATTTTTATGGTTTAATATTAGTTTTTAAAATATCCTTGAATTTCCTATAAATCCCAAAAACCTAGGATACCATAATCACATTGATAAAATACCCCTAAATTTCTATTGTCCTATATCTAAAATGCCCTTGAAATTTAATGTATTTTTAGGTAATTTCTTTGGGGTAGGGAAAATTCGGGAATTCCCCGTCCTAATAGCGGAAGAGTGCCTTACCCCAAACTCGCCCCTCTACAAGGTGGGGGTGCCCCACCTTGAATTCTCCTCGTTGTCATTCCTAGAATAAAGACCTTATTTTTACCAAAAGAAAAAAAAAACAGAAAGATCTTATCCAAACATAACCTATTAAAATATCTAGACTTCCATGTTATAATGTTAAAATGCTAGTATGGAAATGGTGTAGTTGTATGTGTGAAGTTGATTCAACAACACTCTTTTAGTCAATTTGAACACCAATTTCTTGGGATTCGACGAAACTATGTGAACCTCCTTTTCTCTGATGTTTTTTTTTGTCAAAAACATAGTTGAGAGATGATGGGAATCAACATTCTCTATAGTTGGTACGAAATAGGGTTTTTGGGAGCAAGGGAGAAGAGTGAATGAGCAAGAATGATTAGGGAGAATGCATGGTTCACCCCTTTATCTAATCCCCTTTTATAGAGCACTCTCCTAATTGATTTATGTCTTAATCCAAATCAGGTTTGGATTAGGACTTAATTTTCTCATTAGAATGAAGCTCCATACCCATATTTGACCCATATCACATCACAACTTAAGTGACTTCTTTAACTAGTCTTACTAGTTATGGTCATGGGCCCTATTTTTTAATGGTTTACATACATAGGCATTGTGTGGCTTCTTAGGCCTAATTATTGTATGGTGTGGAACCCACAAATGCCTCATACAAGTCCATATGGTTCGGCCCATGTTTGGGAAGAGACGGGTGGAATTCACTGCATAAGGGCAATGAACCCTTAAGCCAATCAAGTTGGGCTCAACTTGGGCCCAACACTTAAGTGATCCTTGGGTTCTTCTAGGGGTGACCGAACCGTGGGCCTATTTTTAAGGCCAAACTAGTACTACCGGTTTATGGAAAACCGGTAGTCAAAATTGAACCAAAGACGATTGGTTAATCGGTTGACTTGTTTGATTAGTCAATTTTTTGTTTTATTTTTGTTTTTACAATATATATAATAATAAATATACAAATATATAATAAAAAACTAAATATATATAATGCATATTTATTAATTTTTAATATATAAAAATATAAAATATATAGAAAAATAGCGAACCAACCGATTTGGTTAATCGAATATTCAGTTTGGTTCAATTTTTTAGTTTTTCTTGCTCATCCCTAGGTTCAACCACCCTATGAAACCCAAGGATAATGAATTGATATAAGATAAAGCCTATTAGGTTATCAGCCCACTAATGGTCTCTTGTCCTTAACCTCTCAGTCTTAAATAATCAAAACACTACTCATAAGGAAGGACTTCTTCCTTGACTACAAAATGCAGTATCACACCCACTACTCAGATGGATCCTTGGATTAAAACCTTTTGCAAACCTTCTTAAAAAATAACATGTATAAGTATAAATACACTTTGCATATCCAATTTTAAATACAATTGAATTCCACTGTCGATAGTTCTAGGTTTCTATGAAAGAAAGTGTAAACCCTAATATTCACTTTGTCTAACAAAGGGGTAATCCAAGTAATACTCTAAATTTCTCTAATTTACCCAAGTATTTAACCATATATGGATCTCATTGGTTTGGATATCAAAAGCAGCTTAGGATAAGATTTAATGCATTATCATAATCAAATTTGGGGTTAAGTACAACTTTCCAGTTTTACCCATCTATTTCCGAGATCTAGAACAAAACTGAAAATTGGTCTAGGTTCAATGCTTCTTACAAACACCAACTAATTGTACTTGGGGTCTAACCCTAACAATTGAGGCAAACAACTCTATCAATTTGATAGCACACTAGTTTTAGCCCTAGTAGGATAAACTCCCCAAGATTATCCAATGGCTGAGAACATTCTAAACTAACATAAGTGTTATAAGTATCGATTTTAAGGAGTAATTAATGGAAACACACCAATAAAAAACATAAAACAATAATGTACTTATAGTATTCATACATGAAAGTTTGTGTACATCAATTTGATTGGAGCTAAGGCTGTATACTTTAGAAATAGAGGGGCAAAACTGAAAAATTGCACGTAATTCTAGACTTGCTAATGATATTGCACTAAGATTTGTACCAAGTTGACTTTGATATGCCAACTAGTGAGATAATCTTAGTGTCAAATACTTGGGTATGTTGGAACAGTTTAGAATACTATTTGAGTGGGTGATCATTGTATAAGGATTAACCCCTTTGTCAAGGGTTAACACTCCCTCTAATGGAAACTTAAAATTGTTGGTAGTGGATTTCAAGTGGTTTTTTAAATCATTTTACAAAATGTCTTTATATTTATAATATGTTATTTTATGAGAATTTACAAACGGTTTTAATCTTAAGATCCATTTGAGTAGAGGGTGTGACACTGTATTTAGCAACAAGGAAGAGGTCCTTCCTTATGAGTAGTATTTGATCCTTTTATGCTAGGTTAAAAACAAAAGACTATTAAAGGGAAGAAACCTAATGGACTTTTTCTTATGTTAGTCCATTATCCTTGGGCTTCATAGGGTGGTTGAAACCAAGGATTACTTAAACTTAAGTGTTGGGCCCATACCGGGCCAAATTCGATTGTCTCAAGGGTTTATTGAGTTTACTCTACGAATTTGGCTTATATGCCTTTTTTTTTGTATGGGCTGAACCCATATGGACTGATATAGGAACTTTTTGGGTCCCACACCATACATTATTCAAGCCCAATAAGGCTTGCAACAGTCCATATGGGTTATGTGTTGAACCACTTAAGTAATGGATTTAATCCATTAGCTAATTAGATTAATCACATAGCAACTAAAGTTGTTATGTGCAATGGGTCGAAAATGGGTATGGATCTCCATAATGACTAATGTAACTAGAAACCTAGCCAAATCAGAATTGGATAGTCCTAATTACATTAGAATTGGCATTGGCATGTCTATAAAGGAAATAAGAAGTAGAGGTCAATATACACTTGTAAACCTCCTTCTTGCATCTTGTTATATACTCTCTTGCTACACTAAAAAACCTAGTTCAAATTACTCTTTTTTTTAACCCCAAAATTTACACTCAGTGGAGGGGCAGCCATCGTAAATTTTATTAATAAATATTAAGAACTAAAACCTATGAGAAGGGGAGGGGACGTAGAAACCTTACCCCTCTAGAAAATCTATACTCCATGTTTCCGATATAAATATATAACATAAAAAATTAACATCTATACCAGAATCAAGGAAATCGAGAAACTAGGATGTAAGAGAGACCATGATAATCATCCATAAAACTTCTATGAACATGAAAAGGTATAGACGAGAAAGTCAAAAACTATTGATGACTTCAAGTCACAAGCCAGATTAGCAAAGGCATCGGCTAGCCAATTACCTTCTTTATACATATGCTGAATGATAAAATCCATGTCCTATAAAAGATCATGTAGATCATTTGCCTAGTACCAAAGATAGGCGTATTTGAGCTAGATATGACCATATCAACCCAGAAATGTCTATTATCTTCTTTCCAGATTTCCCAAACAATGAAGAGAGGGCATATACCAAGAATTAAGTCAAACTGGGAACCTCTAAACTTTGCAAGGGAGAACCAACGAGAAATCCTCGTAGAACAACTATCAGCATCATAAAACTCCACGTAAAACAAAAAACAAAATAAAGTCCATACTTTTTCTAGCAAGAACTCCTCCAACAAAGAGATAATCCACACTCTTTATTTTAGAGTATTTGCAATATGAGCATTTAGATACAAGGGGAATTCCAATTCTTTGAATTTCACCTCTTACAAAGAAGTCTCCAACAAAAATAAGAAATTCTAGAGGGAAAAGTGGAATGCCAAACCTACTAAAATACTGAAGAAGTAGGCTTAAGGTTGTGAACCACATTCTAAGCTGATTTCATGGAAAAAAAAATCATCACTAATATGTAACCAGAATAACCTATCATGCCGGACTAGTAGATAAATACCCTTTTCCCAAATAACATTCAAAAACGAGGGAAAGATCCCAACTGCATTCAAAACGAAGAACATCCTTAACAAGCAAATTGTAATTCAGAATTTCAACATCACTTATCAAACCAGAAACTAACATCACCAGTGCCGATATTCTAGATAATATGATCAAGAAGAAGGTCCCAACACCGAAGATTTTCTCTCCAAGTTTTACTACACCCGGCTGGAAGGGAGGAGATAGAATTAAAACCTATTCTATGTCAAGACATTTAATCCCTAGATGACATGGAGTCTATGATTCATGGAAGTGCCACCTCTCCATCTTCCAAAACCTTACGCCTATCGTTTATTCTTCATAATAATGAGTTTTTAGGCCGTTTAATTTGCTTGCTTGACAATATTCTTGTGGATGCACTCACACCTTGGGGTAATACTTAGGTATGTGATGCTCCTATGGAGGGAATATAACTAAAGCATATTTCCCTCATCCTTCCGTTGATCATGGCTTTCTAAATATTTCTTTAACATAGCCTTGAAGACATATTTGCAATTTTAGCTACTTTTGAAGACAATATAAAAGAATTGAGAGTGTTTCAACCATAGGTGATCGAAGCAAAAGAAAGTTCAGAAGAGATTAACATTTGGGTATATGAGAGGAAGTTCCAAATCATCATGAAAAATATGGTAAGAAGTACTCCACAAGGAAAGAGTACTTGTACCGTCTTGATGTTTTATCCAAGAATATGATCAAAACTACTAAAAAACAAGCTCTTGATCCAAGTGTAGTTCATGGAGTAATCAAGTTCTTTGATATAATGGAAGATGAATTCAAGAGGTTGTTTATGGGGTTCAAAGGTGTTTATCTTTTCAATGATGTCTCTATTAGTGCACCAGGCCACCATGGAAGTTAAAGGTCTGCCTAGGAACTTTACAACTAGAGAAAGAAGGGTGCCATCACCAATGATAAGATGCTTGTTTGGAGTTTTCTTTTCCACTCTTACTTCTTCTAAAATGAAGTTTCCTCTCATATTTTAAGGGGTATTGTTTCTTAGTTACACAAAGAGGTGAGATAAAGAAACTAGACTAGAAATTAATGCTAATTCCCACTTCTTTATACTTTCGTAGAGTCATGATCTAGCCCAAGAATTATGAAGTTGTGAAAGGAAAGCTACAATTAGAAGATCCCTAGCTGTGATAAGACCTTAGAATGCAACAATGAGCAAGAAAACAACTATGATGTGTTAAAACCGCAAGGTTGTGATGAGAAGAAATTACAAAACTGTGATGCAATAGAGATTAGATACGAACGCTTATGGGTATTGGGTGACGAACCAAGACTTATCATATGAAGCTTCGACATCATACTTGCATGTGATCCCATGACTCATGCCTAGGGTGTAATGCATACAACTCTTTCATCACATAGGTCACGGCCACAGGACCCCTATGGTGACTAGACAAGCATCCAAACTTGAGTCCCCGTGCCCTCTTTCCAAATGTTAGCATTCCACAATCAACTCCCAGTGTGTGGTGCCGATCACCTAGTGGATATCACACTGAGCAATCTCTTAACAACCAGATCATTCTCTAGGAGCCATCAACCTCTAATTTTTCTTTTGATCTTATGCTTATCTACTTGTACCTACTACTCTTTTATTCTCTACGAGCCATCCACACTTAAATCCTTTACAACCATGTATTAGAGTAGAGGTTAAGGTCACTACCTTTATGGGTTGCAAAGCTAAAGGGCTAGTGTGGTTGTTGCATCGAGTCAGACCATGATAGTATCTTGTTGTTGTTGGTTTTTCCTATCAATTTTCCTTTGTTAAAGACTATTGGTTGCACCATTTGATATCAAAACTTCCATGGCTTCTAAGCATAAAGGGAACCAAACCAAAGAGAGTCCTGTTAAAGGTATGCAAAGAAATCATCCCTCTATGCAGGACCTTGAAGAATGTATCATCAACACTAATAGGTGGCTAAACCAAATCTCAGCTTAGGTCCAAGAGTTCATTAACTTGGTCCTTGAGCTTCGAGACAAGAGAGCTTCTAGAAGTAGCCACCTACCACTAGATTCTATCCCTAGGTCTCCCCATTAATTGGAGTTAGATAAACTTCAAGGTGCTTCGATATCTTCCGTTGGGGAGTCACTAGAGTGCAAACTACTACACCCCTATTGACATCATGCAACAACAACAACAATGGCTAGACATTGCATTTGTCACTAGATAGTGGCACCAAAGATTTTTGTAGTTTGCTTAAGTGGTCTAGAGAAGATTTTATACTATATGTTACTCCCTATGCAAAACAAGGTTCTCTTGGTAGTGCTCAAGCTTTGGGACAGGGCTCTCGCTTGGTGGAACAATCTCTATTAGAGAGATGATAAAACCAAGATGAAAATGGAGTTCCTACCATAGGACTATAACCAAGACATCTTCATCTAAATATAACCCCTATGCCAAGGAAACGAGACTGTAAATGAGTACACTTTCTAGTCTTAATCGTTGTTGGCCTAGATGAGCCTCTAGGAGCCTAAAGAAGTCATAGTCACTAGGTACATTGAAGGGTTAAAGCCTTCATTGTGAAAACAATTATTGGTTACATTGTACATTTACTCCATCTCCAACACCCAACAAGTTGCATAGAGAGTAGAGAAGTTGTAGGTGCAACTTCCACAATAATGACCTGTCAAGATCATTGTGACTCCCACTGCAATGACTTCATCACAAAAAATTCCAAGCTTGCAACAAACCCTACAATTCTATGTGCAACATCCTCCTTGAAAACCACCTTTTTAATCAAACGTGCAAATGACTATCCATTGTTTCCAATGCAATGAAGTAGAGCACAATGCCAACAATTATAAGTTCATCAAGTGCATAATGTTTGATGAAGTAGATCATCAGGACAAATTGCAATTTGAAGGACGAGAAGCATGTTGAATTCATTGGTGGAAATCATGAAGGTAAGGCTTTGATTGTTTGTAGGAATTTGCTTACACCCCAAAAGGATGAAGACCATCTTTGCACCAACACATCTTTGTTCTAATTACCTTATTGGGGTAAAGTTTGCATTGTAGTCATAGATGGTGGCAGCTATCAGAATGTTGTCTCAAAAGAAGCAGTACAAAAATTGCACTTACCAACAAGAATCCACCCTCGCTTATACTTGCTACTTTGGTTGAAAAGGGGTGCCAAAGTGAAAGTAACCAAGAACTACTTGGTACAATTCATCATGGGTAAATCTTATACTAAGTATGATGTGATTTGGTGCAAATGGATGCTTCTCAATTACTTCTAAGAAGGTCCTAACAATATGATCACAATGTCATGCCCAATGGATACCAACATTTACAGCTTCACTAAGGAAGGCATGAAGTTCATGCTAAAGCCATCACAGCCCTAGTGCACTCAATTGAAGACCTCTGGGATCGCATTGACCCTATTATTGTGCAAGCAATTAAAGAGTGAAGAACAATGAGTGGGTGTCATGTTAGTCCTCATAGCAAATCCCATAGAAGAATTGATTCCAATCCCAACACAGCTCCAACCTTCGGTTTTAGAATACACACATTTTCCTAAGAGGCTTCCAAATGGCTTACCTTCCTTGTACGATATCCAACACCAAATCAATCTCATCCCTAACACTCCTTTCCTGAACTAACCCCATTATAGGATGTGCTCCAAGGAACATTATGAGCTATAACACCAAGTCAATGAATTGTTCGAGAAGGGTTAAATCCAACCTAGTCTTAGTCTTTACATTGTATCAACCTTGCTTGTTTTTAAGAAGGATGGCTCATGATGGATGCACATAGATAGTCGTGCTATCAACAAGATCACTCTCAAGTATTAGTTTCCCATATTTCAACTAGAGAAGATATTGGATCAATTCAGCCAAGCTACTATGTTCAATAAGATTGATCTGAGCATTGAATACCACCAAATTTGCATTGGACTAGGCGACGAGTGAAAGATGGTCTTCAAGACCAAAGAGACGAGTGGCTAGTCATGCCATTTGGGTTGTTTAATGTACCATCCTCTTTTATGAGAGTGATGACTCAACTTCTATAGCATTTTCTAGGCAATCTCTTGTTGTTTATTTTGATGGTATTCTTGCATATAGTAGAAGTATTGATAAACTCATGCAACACCTACATGAGGTTTTTGATGTTTTGATAGAGAGAAGTTCTATACAAATCTAAAGAAGTGCTCCTTTATGCAACCTAAGTTGGTCTTTCTTGAATATGAGCTCTTACTTGAATAAATCAAAGTAGATGAACTTAAGGTTGCAACAATTCGTAACTGGCCAATGGGAGTGAGCTTGAATGAAGTTTGAAGCTTTCATGGACTCACCTCTTTTTATAGGCAATTCATCATAGACTTTAATTTAATTATAGCCCTCATCATTGATTCTATGTAGAGTAAGTCGTGGTTTTAGTGGAACGAGGCTACACAAGCACCATTCTATGAGATCAAGGAGAAATTTTCCAATACACCTATCCTCGCACTCTTGGACTTCAATATTCTATTTAAGCTTGATTCAAATGAAACCAAGGTTGAAATAAGAGCAGTTTTGCTATAGATCAATCATCTTATTACATATGTTAGCAAGAACCTCACATAATTGCAACTCAATTATAGAGCATAGGATGCTTCGTCCATACATAGTTCAAACTCTCAAGCACCCCAGCTATTACTTAATTTCTATTAAGTTTGTCCTCCACTCTAATCATAAAACCTTGTAAGCACCCAATTTTTGCTCAGTCCACTGCTTGAACCCCCAATTTACTCTAAACACTCAATCAAACCCTTCCAATCTTTCCAAACACCCAAATACTCAAAAGCCTAACTTTTAACCTAAAAGACCTCAAATCCACCATTAAATACACCCAATACCAATCCAATAGTCTCGATCAACCCCATCTACACTTTAACCCTCATATCAGACACCACCATTAGATTCAAGACCTTCAAAAATACATACCCAATAGTTTTCAACTTAAAATTCCTCTATCTACCCTTCCATCAAGTGATGATTCCATTTCAACTCCTATTGTTAGCCTAAAACACCTACAACCCAAATCCCCTTAATACAAACACATATGAGCTAATCAAACCATACGATTAAGCCTTAAACACACAAAAAAACCTACCCATAAAGTTTGAACCTAAGATTCCCCTGTTTACCATTCTATTAAACCAAGATTTCATTTTAAACCATTCGCTGACCCAAATTCCTACGATTTTGACCCCCTGAACCATCAAGACATTACCATCAGATCTCGAATACTCCAAAATACCCATATGTAAAAGTTCAGCCCAAATTGTCTTTGGTTGCCTCTTCATCGCACTAAGATTCCATTTTGAAGCCTTAAATTGATCGAATCCTAAATTTGTTTGATCCTAGCCTAGTTAGGCTAATTTGATCCCACCATTCAACCCATAATGCTCAAAAACCCTACCCTATGAAATTTCAACCAAAAAGACCCTTGTTACCCCTTTATCACACAAAGACTCTGTTTTGAGACTCTAGATTAACCAAATTAAGCTCCTTCTAGATTTACCTAATCTAGGCCCAATTGGGCCAATTTGACCGCACCATTCAACCCAAAATGCTAAAAAAACCACCTTGTCAAATTTCAGCCAAGAATACCCTTATTTATCCATCCATGTAAAAATATTCTGTTTTAGCTAACCCCATTAGCCCATTCACACAAAACTACTCTCTGCGGTCAAACCCACCTCAACCCTCTAATATTTGATCAAAAAATCACAACCATTGAACTAGAACCCCAGGTTTGACTCCTTGGACGGTTTTTAACCGAATTTCTTAAAATTATAAAAATTCCCCCTAAATTACCGAAAATTACAAAAGTTCCCTTTACCCTACATATAAATATAAACTATTGTTCCTAATGCGGGAAGGAGAGAGTGGAGATATTGTTCACCAGCCTTCAAGCATCTAAACTCTCAATCAAATCTTAATGTGATACATGCCAAGTGGACTAGTTATGTTCAACAGTTCACCTTTCCCTATGATACAAAAGTTGGTAAATTGAGCAAGATAGTTGATGTGCTGAGCAGATGAGTGTCTCTCAACGCAATATCACAACTAAAGGTGTTTGGTTCTGATTACTTTGGAGGAATTACTTTAATGACCTGGATTTTTCTTCCATTTTTCACTTTACATATAATGGAGATCATATTAGATATTATTTGCATGGTAGCTATTTACTGAAGGACAATCAACTGTGTGTCTAATTATTCTACGCATTTGTTAATTTTGTAGGAGATCCACAATGGTCATTTCGAGTGTCATAAAACCTATGCTTTTTTCGCAAAAATGCGTACTATTGGGCTAAATTAAAGCACGATTTAGACAAATTTGTTAAGATATGTAGATTTACTAGATTTTAAGGGAAAACCTTCCACTGTAGCTCTTTTATAGAAAAGTATTACTCAATCTCCCCTGCATCTCTCATGGCGTTGATAGAATCCTAATCATGGTTGATCACTTCTCCAAAATGGTACACCATCTCATACATGGTCCAACTCATGATCAAAGCAGTCAAACTATAATGGGTCCTTGAATCGAGCCCAGATTTTCTATCTACTCTTTACCCACCCTGAATTGCTGTCACACATCTCTCAATTCATAATAGAGATGTGTGGCTCCGATTCACGGTGGGTAGAGAATGGATAGGAAAAGTGAATAGAAAATCCCGAGTGCCTTGAATCCACGTCTTAAATCATGATAGAAAGTTTATTGGCCACTTCTGGCAATATTTTGGGCCAACTTGAGAACCAAGCTTATGTTTAGTAGCTCTTACCACCTCTAAACCAATGACCAAACTAAGGTTATAAATAAATAATTAAGTTGGTAATCTACTATGAATATAGCTGAGAAAATTGCCACAATTTTGGGATTCAGCCCTTCCTCACAAAGCTATACTACAATATGAGTTCCCATCGTAGTACTCACTTAAGTCCATGCCAAATCGTTGATGGGTTTAATCCTCTAGGACCTCTTGAACTCACTACGTGATACCCACCTCAACAAAGCCCATCTTAAAGGTTAATGAAATTTTAGATCACCACAAGGATATTTGCACTTGAGTTAAGGTACATCTTGAAGCATCTAACAAATGTTACAAGGCTTACATTGACAAAAGATGACACAAAAGGTGTTATTTGAGGATGGGGATTTAGTTTAGGTTGTGTTGACTCTAGAACATAATCTACGAAACCACAAGATGAATACTTGTCACACCCTAGAGATGATCAGTGACAATGCCAATCACGTTGAACTTCCTTTTCCCTTTAAGACCTCGGGCGTGTTCAATGTCAAGTATTTATCTCATTATCACAAGGAGAATGACACTTTTAAAGTTTTTAGCTCATGGTTGAAATCTCCTCAACCCGGGGAGGATGATGTAGCCCAAGGCTCCCAAGATTGTGAAGTATCTATTGAGATGACAGTTCTTGAATCTTTATTGCATTTTGCATTCATTACATCTAACATGTTGTTGGCTTATTTCAAATTTTTTTTGATCTTGTTATCATTTTCATCATTTATGTGACTTTGTATTAGTTTCATATCTTCATTATTGTGCAATACATTGCAAATTTTGGTTTCCAGCATAAGAACTACATTATTCTCATCGTGAATCGCAGTTTTAATTATATCAGGCTTTCTTTTCACTTTATAGCACATAAGTTTATTAAGTTTAACGCTTCACAAGCACATCTTGAATTTGGATTTTTTTGCTGCATAACACATGATTCTTCCACCCTTTGGCACCTTAGAAATTGGAGTTTTCAGCTGCATAGCACATGGAGTATCCACCTCTCTGGCACATCATGTATTCCATTGCATAGCACATGGATTTTCCGTTGAATAGCACATGATTTTTCTGTTGTATAGCACATGGATTGTTTGCCTATTTAGCACATCAAAAATTAGAAATTTCCACTACATAGCACATAGAGTATTCGCTCTCTAGCACATCATGAATTATGCTACATAGCACATTGAGTATTCGCCCTTTGGCACATCATGAATCCTGCTACACAACACATGGAGTATCTACCCTTTGGCACATCATGAATTTCATTGCATAGCACATAGATTTTCCACCATCGGACACATCATAAATCAGAATTTTTCGCTATATAGCACACAAGTTTTTCACCCTTAACACATCATAATCAGTATTTTCCGCCCTATAACACACAAGTTTTTTCGCCTTTGGCACATCACAAAGGTAGATAATCCATGTGTCATAAAGTGGAAAATATTGATAACAATCAACTTGCACTTCATTCTTGAACAGGTTGACAGTTTGACCGCCTGAGTCAACAGGTCATTAACCAATTCAATGATTTTTGGCCAATGACCGGATTTGGGGTAAAATAGAACCAATTACCGGGACAGTTCCCAAGCCGTATGGTGTGACTGTCCACATCAACAGTGGTTCAAAAACATTGCAATTTAGTCCTCACACTTCTTCTAGTCATGCATTGGGAACATCTTCCCATGAATGAAAATACACATTGTATGGAGATGTTCCCAATGCATGACTACAAGTGTTGTAAGATGTGAGATACCAATTTCATGAGGACTAAGTATATGTTTGGTTCCATTAGAGTTTATTGAGAGGCCATTTATTATTTTAAACGTTTATCTGTACTATTCTACTTTAAACATTTTTTGCTTTTTTTTTTGGTTGAGCATCACTTTAAATGTTTGTTGCTTTCCACCTTAAATTAATACCCATAAAAGCATGCCATGTCAGCATTTCCCCAAATGCTCTATACATAAAAAATCAAGCATTTCAGTTTCTTAGTGTTTATTTAATAAATGATGAATATGCAATAAACACAAACACCCATGTGGCGTTGATGTGGCAGTGTTTTTTTCTTTTGATAAACGCCAATGGAACCAATCATCACCTAAATCCCAATTCCATGCACATTGAAATGTGCACATGAGGCATGCACCATAGGGAGTCAATCCGATCACAGGTCTCTTCTAAAAAGGAATTTATCACTGTCAAAAGTTGCTTGGAAGGGGTATAGGGTGGGTCATATGTTAAAGAGTTTGGATTTCCTTCTCACAAAATTGATCCTCACAGTCAAGACCTTACAGCCATGCATTGGGAACATTTCCCATGAATAAAAACATACAAGTATGGAGATGTCCCTAATGTGAAGCTGTAAGAGCTGTGAGGTGGGTATGAGGACCAATTTTGTGAGAAAATCTGAACTCCCACCTCACAATACTTGCAGGCTTGTAGCCACAATCAAGAACATCTTTGTACTTGTATTGTATGCTTTTATTCATGGAAATATGTTCCAAAGCACAGGTGCACGGACTGTGAGGACTAATTTTGTGAGGAGGAAACCCGATTTTCATGGCAAATCGTTGGAGTGTATGGATCAAACCAGATCTTGGACTCCGAGGTTTACGAGGGGTGAAGAGAATAGGTTCATGGGTGATTATTTGGAGGAAAATTGCAAAGTGGCTGCA
The DNA here is from genome assembly GCF_000365185.1 of Nelumbo nucifera. Next base: position 7,588,180 of record NW_010729090.1, read on the forward strand.
TTTATTGACCCAAAGATGAACACTTAGAGGATGGACATTATTAGCAACTTGGTGGATGACTTAGGCTCTCAGCAATATCATCAGTGTGATTACCATTACAAAGATCTTCTACAGAAGATGAATTAATTGGGTCGGGGTGCAAATCGATGGGAACAGATTCGAATCAAGGAAATGAGGAATATTTAAATCTGTATTCTCTTATCCGATCCAAAGATCGGATTGGATATCAAAAGAAATAAGGATGTTGGATATCTGAATATGATCCAATCGGAGTTAATTTCTATCAAATTTAACAAAACATTAAAATGAAAAGACATAAAAGTTTATCTAAAGAAACACAAAAAAAATTCAAAAATTTCAACTATTTTTATCATATATATAATATCTTTTATAAAAAATAAATAATATAAAAATTACAAAAATGCAATATAAACATAATAAGAAATTTGATCCAACTTTTAATCAAATCCAATTATTCGATCTTATCCAATCCAAAAATCCAATAAGGGATATTCGAATCCAACAAAATAGCATCAGATTCTAATCCGGATCCAATTGCACCCCTATTGACACCGTTGGGTAAACTCACATCTTTTTCAGCTTACAAATGTTTAGTAGAGAACAGTGGTCATTATTCATCCCCTTCACCAGTATTTGGGACTGTTACATGAAAGCAATTTTGGAGCTTCAAACATATACCACCCAGATCCATCATTTCCTCAAGCGATGTCTATTTGATACCATCCCTAGTTCTCTACGGCTATCAATCTTGAAAAAAACTAGTGCCAATATAGAGAGCGTTTGCAGAAAATGTAGGATGGAGGAAGAACCTTATTGCATTTGTTGTTTATTGTACGGATTTCAGATTGGTTTGGTTTGGAAGTAGATTGTCTCTTAGGGTGAATGAGTATCTTGCTCTGACTCATGGTATGAGGATCATGAAACATTTGGAGGTTTAGGTATAGTTTTGCGATGAAAAATAAACCGTTAAATCCCATGGATGAATCGGATCGGTTGGGTATGGTAATTTGGGACTCTCATGGAACTTTTGTTGTGGCCTTATGGGCATTGTTGTGTAAATCGGATCGAATTGAACGGTCGAACCGTTTGACTCAAGCAATGGTCATATTGCCATGTCCAATTTTCAAGTGAATCTTTTTTTTTCTTGAAAAAAAGCATTGAATTCGTCAGTAAAATACTGACCTGGGCAATCGAACCATTCAACCCGGGCAGCAGTTCATGGTTTACTAAAATATTATTTAATTTTTTAAAGGAGCATTAATAGAAAGGAGATCGAAAGACGAGATCTGAGATCAAATCTGCGGTCATCACAATTGTCAGTTACCATCGAACCACCACCACCTTTCTTTTCGTTTCTTTCTTTCATTCCTTTTCTTTTTTTTTTTTTTTTTTTTTTTTTTTTCATTCCTTTCCGGTTGACAGTCACCTATTTCTCTTTACCCTAATAGGTCAAAATAGATCAAACCGCCTGAACCGTTCAAACCTAAACAATCAAACCACTGACCCAAAAACCAGTCATCAAACCAGTTCTTTTCCGGGTCGGTTTCTAAAACATTGGTTGTGGGTACTTAGTCGAGCTATAAAGCAACCTAGGTGGACCTTAGAGGAAACGGTGGCTGGTCCGGAGGGTAAACTTGGCAACGGTGGCTGTTTGTGACCAAGGAATAGAAGGAAATTTCACTCATTGGCGTATAGAACAAATCATGGCTGATTACAGGTTAGGGTATGGGTTGGCAGAGTCACCCCCAGTGTTCAGTTGCTCATTTTTGTCGCCAAGGAAATACAGCACAGATAGCAGTAACTGCTGAGCATTAAATGAATGAAAACATTAGTTCAAAAAAAAAAAAAAACTGATAGCAGTACTCCAATCAAATATTATATCACCATGCACTGGGATCCAAACGCACCAAAAAAGCTTATAGGTCCTATTCTCGGCTTCAAACTTCATCGAAAAATCCCAAAAGACAAAATCTCTACAGTTATTACTGTCTCCTGTAGCAACCTGTAAGATTACAACCAAAAAAGTCGGCAAATAAAGCAGTGTCCTATCTGCAAGAATTGATCCATGTGCTAGATCGGTGGGTCATTGATATTTCTATCATAAAAGTTTCCATTTTTCAACCACAAATCAACTCAGAATCATTCTAAAATTTTCCCATTTTACGAAATGATTTTCTTTAAGTCTTTTTGGAACCAAGTTTCACTCGAGTCTTTTTATTCATCAAAACATTTCTAAATTTAATCTGCCATACTTCCCTTTTAAAATATCTATCTATGCTTTTCAACCTAGGATTCAAATAAAAAACTTGGGATTGTAGTTTGTTCTTGGCATCTAGCTATGGTGTGGATGCTTAAATCTACATAAAACAACCTATGAGGCTTTTGTACAGGACCTCTATTCTTAAGTTTTTTCCTTGGTGTTATGGCTCTATTCCCTTCATTTTTACAACTCTTTTTTGTTTGTGTTACCTAAGTATGTTTTTCCATTTACTTTAGTTTATTTAGCAGAACTTGTAAACTATTTCTAGTTTTCTTTGCAGTTGCCACATCATATATATCATAGCATTTTCCTCCAACCATGCTTGCTTTACATATTAGATTTCCTATTCTTTTTCTATATCTTTTTGTTGGTTTTCTTTTTTCTGTGTTATAATTATTATAGGCCAGTTTGGTGAAGTGGGTTTGTACTAGACCTGTTCATGGGTCAGGTAGCCCGACAGGCCGACCTGGCCCCCAGAAGAGCTTGAGCATACGCATTTAAGCCCATGGGCTTGACCTTGTGCCTAAAAGCCCAAGCCCAACTATTTTGCGGGCTGGGCTCGAGATTTGTTAAACAAGCCCGACCCGACCTTTGTATAAGTTAACCTAAATTTCCAAACTGCCTAACCCTAACCCTAAATTCTTAAATCTTTTCTTTTCATTATCATTTTTCATTCTCACACTCTTAATCGGCTCTCATTTCTCCTTCTCAGACTCTCACAATCTGCGAACCCAGCTGCACCTGTGAACTCATGCATCGACGGCCGGCGCCACCAGAACTAGGTCGTCTCTCTCTTTCTCTCTCTCTCTCTCTCTCTCCAGCCGGCACCGTTTTCATCTTCTATCATCTCATTCCCAGTTCTCTCTCTTCTCAGAACTAAGTCTTCTATCTTCTCAATTCTCTCTCCAATTGGCGCCACTAGAAACCAGGCGAACTACTTTCACTCTGCAAACTCAAGCACCGGCAGCTAGCACCACCAGATCTAGGTTGTCTCTCTCTCCGGCGGTGAGCGCTCTTTCTCTCTCTCTCTAGCCAACACTATTTTCATCTTCTATCTTCTCACTTTCTTAGTTTCTATTCTCACTCTCAAACTCCCAGGAATCGGTGGACTCAGCCCAGGCACCATTCTCTTAATCTCAGAGGGCACCGGCGGCGCTCAGACTCTAGGTCGAGCTTTGGGCTTTTTATGAGAGTCGGGCTCGGGCCCAAGTTGTAGGCCCGTTGGTCAAGCCAGGCTCAAGCTCGGGCCTGAAAAATTTCTGTTAATAAAGAGCAAAAGCCCGGTCCAACCCGGCCCATGAACAGGTATAGTTTGTACTATACCATATGTACATTCAAATAAATTTTGAGATTACATTCATGCTTCTTCATACATTGAATCCCGTTTGCTTCATTTGAACTTAAGCCATGCCCAACTATATGGGGTCGACTACCTGGATCCTATTATGTTATTCTATTCTGTTATGTTACTCTACTACCTGGATCCATTGTCAAATCGTTGTCTCTCAAATCATTCTAGACCCTTCAACTTGCAACCAGTTTCGCATTGACCGTCTTATATCAATGATGTTTCCATGTTGGACATACGTTGGAGTCTGACAATCCATGGAATCTCGAAGACACTTCTACATAAAGTTTCCTATTTACAACAATGCTTATTTGACATAAATGAACAGCCACTGTACAAGATGAATGCAATTTTCCATACAAATATTACTTGGCAACAAAGGCAACATGCTGGACCCTTTTTTTGCAGGTACATAATGCTAGAACTCAGAAAATATGAACTATTTTAATCATATATACTTTGCCATAAAGGCGTCCATGTTTTCTCATCTTGTAGTCATCTTGGACACACATCAGATTTCAACTCCTTTGTCCATGTCCATGCAACACTGTTGCAACAGATCGTTTCTTTCTTCTCATTGGTACTATAGATGGTCTTCTCTGCATGTGACTAAACCTAAACCATCTTAACATCTATTTCTACCACACATTTTATGGACATGTTTCTTGACTACCCAATATTCTGCTCCATCAAACATTTCTGGTCTTATAACCATTTTATAAAATTTTAAGTGGTTTTCTCCCATGTGCTATCTGGACCAACTGCTAAACTTAAGCTGTATTTTAAAATGATTTAAGGCTATTTCAATTTTCAGGATTGAGAATTAATCTGTTCAAAAGTGAACTCTTTGTTGTGGGTGAGGATGTAGATGTGAATGTATTGGCTGATTTGATTGGGTGCAAGGTTGTTAAGTTGCCTTGGGCTTCCTTTAGGTGAGAAATGCATCTGAAAATCGGTATGGGACCCAGTGATTGAAAGAGTGGAGGAGGGAAGGCTAACTGGTTGGAAGGAAAAATATTTATCTAAAGGAGGCAAGATAACTTTGATTAAAAGTGTATTGAGCTCTCTTCCTAGATATGTTCTGTCATTGTTCCCCATTCCAGCAAGTGTAGCAAGGAGGGTAGAGAAATTGACAAGGCATTTCCCATTGTGCAAAACCCAGAAATACAGATTTGAATGGCACCCAAAAATGAAAGAAAAACAGAGATAAAGAGAAGAAAGCAAAGAAAACACACAAATTTACATGGTTCGGCTAATAGCCTACTTCCATGGGCGGAGGAGCAGAAATCCACCATGTAATGGAGAGTAATACAAAGTTATACATTCACAGAAAACTCTAAACCCCAAATACACCCAAAGTCTCACACTTATCTCACAAGACGAAAGACTAAGCATACAAAAGAGAAAGCCCCTGAAATACACAACACTTCGTATTCAGTTTGGAGCCATAAGCTAAATACAAACCACTATGAAATTTTGCCTTTTGGTTTTTCTTAACTTAATTCGGTGCGGGTTCATGAAGTGGGTCGTAACAAAGAATTCGAGTCACAACCATAACCATAACAAAACTCTACCTTGGCTTGAATTCTCTCAAGCATCATAAAAAAACAAGCTCCCTCCAGCTTCTCCAACAAAAGCCCCCAATGGGCAAACTCAAATGCTACAAACACCAATCAGGTCCAAGAAATGCTTGAACTCAGCCATAGGAAGAGGCTTTGTTGACATATCAACTAGGTTTTCTATAGTGCCAATCTTCTTCACAATGATATTTCCTTGCTCTACAACATCATGGACAAAGTGGTACCTCATATCAATGTGTTTCGTCCTCTCATGGTGGCACATTTGATCCTTAGTCAGATGAATAACACTCTACCTGTCACAATAGAGAACAATCACCTTTGTACCCAAACTGAGTTCACCAAACAAACCTCTTAAGAAAATAGCTTCTTTAACTGCCTCAGTCACTGCCATATACTTAGCCTCAGTAGTAGACAAAGGAATTGTAGACTGTAAAGTAACTTTCCAACTAATAACACAACCACCAATAGAAAATACCTAACCTATGAGTGACCTTTTGTCAAGATCACCTACATAATTTGAATCAACATAGCCCATCAAGCTATTACTACTCCCGAACTCCAAACAAGCATATGATGTTCCTTTTAAGTATCTGAGAATCCACTTCACGACCTGCCAATGTGCCTTGTTGGAACATGACATATATTTGCTCACCACACTAACTGCATGTGAAATGTCAGGTCGTGTGCAAACCATAGTATACATAATACTCCCAACTATACTAGAATAAGGGACATGTGACATATCTTTTTTCTTCATCCATCTGTGCTGATGAATTAGCTGAAAGTCTAAAATGGGCTGCAAGAGAAGTACTTACTGGTTTAGCATCTTTCATGCCAAAATGCTTAGGACCTTCTCAATATACTGTTGTTGTGTCAAATACAACCTCCCTGCTTTTCGATCCCTCTAAATCTCCATGCCAAGAATTTTCTTTGTTGCATCCAAATCTTTCATTTCAAACTTACCACTCAACCATGTCAACTTGTTGATCTCAAATATTTCTCTTGCTGCAATAAGCATATCATCAACATAAATCAACAAGTAAATAAAAGAATCATCTACAAGTTTCCTAAAATAAACACAACTGTCATACTTGCATCTAGAATACCCAAAAACCACCATAAAAGAGTAAAATATTCTATACCATTGTCTAAGAAACTATTTTAAACTATACATAGATTTCTTTAACAAGCAAACATGGTCTTCCTTCCCTTTAACAACAAAATCCTCAGGTTGATGCATATAAAAATGTTCATCAACTTCTCCATGCAAGGAAGTAATTTTTAACATCTAACTATTGTAATTCCAAATTATGCATGGCAACCAAAGCGAGGAAAAAAATGAATGGAGCTATGCTTAACAACTTGTGAGAAAACATCATTAAAATCAATACCTTATACCTAATTGTAGCCTTTAGCAACCAATCATGCTTTATATCTAGCATCCTCAATACCTGGACTACCTTCATTCCTTTCGAAAACCCATTTGCATCCAACAATCTTCTTTCCTTTAGGTGGTCTTACTAACTGCCAAGTCTAGTTATTATGCAAGAATTCATTTTCTTCATGCATAGTTGCCAACCACTTAGTAGAGTCAATAGATGAGATAACTTCTGCATAAGTATTAGGTTCAACAACATCAACATTTTTTGCAATTGACAATGCATAAGCAACCAAATTAGCATAGCCATATCCTTGAGGTGGTCTAACCTTTGTCCTTGTTCTGCCTCTAGCAATAGAATATTGCTCATCTTCTTCCTCTTGTATGTGTTCTTCTATCTCAGTAGAAATGGGCACCTGGATTGATGTAAACTGAGGTAAGGAAGAAAATTTTCTAACTTCTAACTCCACCTTCTTTCCTGAACCTTGTGTTTTATTTGCATCACAAAAAATGGACTCCTTTCTCAGGTGAAGCATAACAAACTCGTAAAAAGTAATATCTCTGCTATGAATTTTGGTGATTTAGGATTAGGACACCACAACTTGTACCCCTTCACACCTAAAACATAACCAAGAAATATACACTTCTTGGCCCTAGGCTCAAAGCTTGCCTTCATTGACATGTGCATATGTTGGACAATCAAATATTTTCAAATTTGAATGATTTGGGGGGTTGCCAAACCATACCTCTTTTGGAATCTTACACTCAATGGTAGTAAATGGAAAGCGATTTACCAAGTAACAAGCCATATTAACTACTTCTTTCCAAAATTTCCTTGGAAAGACTAGCATTTGACAACATGCACCTTGCTCTTTAGTAGAGTTCTGTTCATACGTTTTGCAACTCGATTCTGCTGTGGTGTTTTAACAACAATATGATGCCTTACAATACTTTCATTTTTGCAAAACTCATTAAATTCATTTTCACAAAACTCTAACCATTATTTGTCTCAACTGATTTGTTTTCCTGTTTGCTTTTCAAGCAATGTTTTCCACTATTTAAAAGTCACAAATACATCATTCTTATGCTTTAGAAAATAAACCCACACTTTCCTAAAGTAGTCACCTATGATGGTAAGGAGATATTAAGCACCACCCTTTGATGGAACGTGTGAAGGTCCCCATAGGTCTGAGTAAACATAATCCAAACTGCCCTTTGTTCTGTAAATGGCTGCATTGAAGCCAAAATGTTTTCTTGAACTCCAATAAGGAAGACACTAGAATCTGGACCCCTTCCTCCTCTGGGTCTTTCTCTTGTGCTTCGTTTTTTGAGACATTAGTTCAACCTACTATTCTGCTTGGGTTGTCATTCCCTGTTAAAGAGATTTGGAGCAAATCCATTCCTCCTCGGGTTGGTAGTTTTTGTTGGAAAATTTCCTGGATAGAGTTAACACAAATGATTTGCTTCAAAGAAAGAGACCCAACTGTTGTTTACTTCCTAATAGGTGTATTCTTTGTAAAGCTGATGGGAAAACGAATTACCACATTATGGTTACTTGTCCAGTTACGAAGACTGTTTGGGAATGGGTGTTTTCTCTTTTTGGGTGTACTTGGAATCCCCCCGTGAGTGTGCAATGCTTGTTCTCTTCCTCTTTTTTTAGATGGCCTAAGAAAAGGGGGAAGGTTATGTGGAGAAGCATTTAGGGCTGCAGTGTGCTGGTCAATATGGGAAGAAAGAACCTCACGAATTTTTTCAGATAAGGAAAGAACCACAGAACACCTAATAGACTTGATACTAGATAGCTCACTGGCTAAAATCAATGGAGTTTTTCTCTGAATTTTCTATGGCTGACTTGTTCAAAAAGTGGAAAGAGGTAGCTACTACTGCTCTTTGTAAGAGGACCTATAGACCCGCTTGGACCCCCCCCCCCCTCCCACTGGATTCATAAAACTGAATTTTGATGGATACAGTTTAAGGAATCCAGGGCCTTCTAAAATAGGGGGTGTGTTCAGGAATGAGGAGGGGCATATTATTGCCATGTTCTCTGGGCCAATCGGAGATGGTGACTCTCTTAGGGCCGAAATTCTAGCAGTTCTTGAAGGAAAAAGCAAGAGAATTAAGCATTAGATGCTTAGTTATTGAGGGGGACTCGGAGGTGGTGATTAGGTGGCTGAAAGGAGACAACAGTTGCTTGTGGAGCAAGGAGTGGCTAACTCAATGGCTGATGGGTTAGCTAAGCAAGGAGTGGCTAATGATTCTTTGTTTTGGACTAATTTTTAGTTTCTTTCTTTGTCCTTTGATGTTGGGGAGTTAAGATAGTTTACCTCCCCTGTCTTGTAATTAAAGTTCACAAGTGTATTTCATTAATAAAGCTTTTTGTTATTGATAAAAAAATGGCTGCATTGAAGCTAGTTCTTTTCTGCTTCCTAAAAACACAATATTCACAAAAGTCAAGCTTTCCTATACGTTGGCTACAAAGAAGACTTCTCCTGCTTAATATAGTCAGTCCCCTTTCACTCATACGTCCGAGTCTCATGTGCCATAACTTGATGGTTACGAACTCAGATAGAGATAATGTAGAAATTACAACTAAACTTGTGATAGTAGTACCCTGTAGTACATACAGACTTTCTATCCCCATGCCTTTCATCACAACAAAAGCACTCATACTGACTTTCAAAACTCCACCTTCAATTGAATACTTAAACCCATTAACATTTGGAGTGCCAAGAGAGATGAGATTTTTCTTTAAATCCGATACATGTCGTATTTTTGTCAATGTTCTTACAACATCATCATGTATTTTGATTCTAATTGTTCATTTTCTCACAATTTTACAAGAGGCATTATTACCCATCACTACAACTCCAACATTAACAGGTTCATAGGTAGAGAACTAATCCCTATTGGCACACATATGGTAAGAACAATCCAAATTCAAAATCCATTCATCCTTGGATTTGGTTTTGTCATCTGTCATCTATCATTAAGAGAACATCAGCATTCTCATCCTCAGTCGCACTAGTCTCTACAAAGTTACTCTTTTTCTTTTCTTCATTTTGGTTTTTGTTTTAACTTATAACATTCTGACTTAATGTGCCATTTCTTGTAACAATAGTTGCAAGTCAAGTTCTTATGTCTAGATTTTGATATAGATTTCAATTTACTATTTGATCCCTTGTCCTTAGACCTCCCTCTTGTAAGCAACCTAGAGTCCTGACTATCATCCGTATTTATAGTCAGGTATTTATCCATCACTTCTTTAGAAAGTAATGATGCTTTAACATCTTCTATAGTAATAGTGTCTCTTCCATAAAGGAGACTCTCTAAAAAAAAACTTATATGAGAGTGGTAAGGAACAAAGTAACAAAAGGGCTTAGTTTTCATTTTCAACCTTAACATCAATATTTTGCAAATCCATCATAATTATCAATAGAGTTAAATTCATTAATATGAGATTTGATAGGTGTACTTCCATCCATACGAAACAGGAATAGTCGTTGCTTCAAGTAGAGCTTACTAGCAAAGGATTTTGACATGTACAGAGACTCCAACTTCTACCACAAACCTACAACAATCTTCTCATGAGCAACTTTCCACAAAACTTCATTTGGTAGCAACAGCCGAATCATGATTAGGGCTTTAAGTCTAGCTCCTCCCATTCTTCATCACTCATAGTTATAGGTTTCTTTTGCTTCCCATACAGAGCTTTGTGCAATCCGTCTTGTCCCAAAATGGCACGCGTCTTGACTTGCCAAATATTGAAATTAATGCTATCATCAAACTTCATTGATGATATTGCAAGTGTCAAACAAAAAATAGGGCTCTAATACCAGTTTGTTGTGCAAAACTCAAAAATACAAATTTGAATGACACCCAAAAGCGAAAGAAAAATAAAGATAAAGAGAAGCAAGCAAAGAGGATAACCAAAGTTACGTGGTTCGGCTTATAACCTATGTCCATAGGCGAAGGAGCAGAAATCCACTATGTAACGTGTATTGGAGAGGAATACAGAGTTTTTTTTTTTTGATAATTGAAAGAAATTTATTAATCAACAATGATAAATAGTACAATGTCTCCAAGGAGAGGTACGAGATGCAACCTCTTCAAGCTAGTTAAGTACAACTTCCCATTATACTAGAATGAGTTACATTGTAGCACAAAAAAGGCCCTCCCTGGAAACCCCCTATTTGGCCAAAGAATCAACCATAGTATTAGTTGACCTGCTTACCCATTTTAAACTCAACTCTCATATTACTAGTTAACCACTAGACTATTTTGATGAAGTCTTTGTAGCCCCAAATGGTAGCATTCGGGTTTAGAAGCAACCTTGTTACCACCTGAGAGTCCCCTTCAACTAGGAGATGTTCCACTCCAAGCTGGTTAGCGATATGAATTCCTTGTACAACAACTAATTTCTACCCTTGTAGAGTCCCCCACTCACATCGGTCCTGAGAATAAGGAAATGATATTGCTATCCTTATTCCTTAGGACACCCCCTATACCTGAAGGCCCAGGGTTACCTTGGCTGCTCTCATCAAAATTTAACTTGATAACACCTTCTGAAGGCAAATTCCATTCTAACAAACTTCTATTCTTCTTTGTAGAAGTATTGGCTATTACTAATCAATTCCTCCACAAGTCATCAAAAGAGAAGTCAACAAATATATCCAAGGTTTCCAGCCAATGTATTGCTCTTGTTAGAATACAGTCCTTCACCTACCTCCAAATAAACTAAGGCTACAACTTCATAAGGTTGTAGCAAAGGAATAGGAGATCATAAAATGGAAACAGTCCTCATTCTAGGCCTTACACAAGGAATACCAATTCAAGGAAAGACAAAGAAAGAGTCTCTTTTTCTACAAGTTTTCCAAAGTATTGATTTTCCCATAGTAGACTTCCCAACAGAATAAAGCAATTTTTGGAGGAATAGGTTGCGCCCAAACTCTTTAAAGGGGAACACTTGGGAATTGGGGTTAGAGCTTAGGGATTTTAGAAAATAAGAACAAATAAAGGTACCTTTTGGAAGAAGAGTCCAAACTCTTTGATTAGAAGATGTGGGGTCCAAACAAATTGACTCAAGTAAATGAAGTAGCTCAATGACACAAATCAACCCACCATCCCTTAATCCCCTACGAAATCCAATGTCCAGTTTAAAGATATGGGAACAAACGGGTTCGGAAGAAAATTTGCAATTGGCTCATTTTTGTGAAGGGAGAGAGAGTAAACCCTAAACCCCAAATACACCCAAAGTCTCACACTTCTCTCACAAGACAAAAGACTAAGTATACAAAGAAAAAACCCCCAAGATACATAACTCTTCATATTCAGTTTGGACCGATAAGCTGAATATGGATCGGGTTTGTACCGCCCCTATGCTTCCACCAAAAACCACTATGAAATTTTGCCTTTGGGTTTTTCTCAACTTAATCTGGAGCAGGTTCATGAAGCACGTCGCAACAAAGAATTCAAGGCACAACCATAACATTTCCTTTGTGGGGGGGTGTTTAAAGGTGACTGATGCACTTGGTTAAATAGAAGAATGTTTGCCAACCAAGAAAGAGTGGGGGCCTTCGGAATAAGAAGATTATAATATTTCAACAAGGCCTTGTTGGGAAAGTGGTTTGGAAGATACAATGAGGCGGACAGTTTGCAAAGGGAAGTTATTCATACAAAGCCAAGGTTCAAAGTATAGATACACCTCCATGTATCAGCACAGAGGTGTATCAGTACTAAAAACCTTGCACTTTTGTGGTCTTTTTTTAAAAAATTGGTTTATATATATTATTAAATATAAGAGGGGTTCCGAAACACCTATGTAAACAAGTATTTCGAAACCCAAAAGATACGGTACGATACGCCCAGTATGGGGCGTATCATATCAAAACTTTGATCCTTGAGCAAACCATGATCAAAGGGTGGATAATTGGGACCTTGATGATGGAACAAGGATAAGATTCCTATATGACCCTGGGTGTGAGGGGACTAGTCTAAAGGAGTTTCCCTCTTTATTTGGCATAGCTCAAAACAAAGAAGCTTTGGTGGTGACTATTTTGTCATTTCATGATGGTACAACAACTATGGCACCCTACTTCTAGAGGAAATTAACCAATTGGGAGATGAGGGAGATGGTTGATCTGCTGTAGAAGATTTATGGCCTTAACCCAAGCAATTTGGGTGCTGCTGACAGAAGAGAATGGAAATGGTATCAAGATGATATGTTTTCTGTTAAATCATTTTACAAAAAGCTAGTGGAGGGGAGAATGTAATTTCCTGCAATGTTTTAAAAAGCGTGGGAGGCGTACACCTGGAAGCATGCCTCCAGGCGAGGCGCTCCCAAAACGCCCTGATGTCACAAGTGTTCTCTTCGTCGTGCCATCAAGTGCCATCCATCGTGCATACAACTGCCACTCCAATGTCCAAGTGTGTGCCATGGGTGGGCTATGCATGTATTTTTGTATGGGGGGTTTGCCAATGGCATTCTTGTAATTACCTAGTATGATTTTTCATCCTTTTGATGTATCTTTATGTCACTCCCCCAAAAGCTTAACGTACTCTTTGAGGAGAGTTAGGTAGTCAAGTGAATCAAGAGCATGTAAAAGTTAAGCATGAGATCCCCTTGACACTGAACTGTGTGCTTATGCTTGCCATCCATTAATGCAATACAAATTGCCTTTTGTCTAATTCGTGTGCCATCTTTGTTGCCTTTTCTTGTGTTGTTGCTTGTTGCTTAGGCTTATTCGTCGCATTCGAGTGCTGCATGGGGCCCCAATGACTAGCCCTATGACACTAAGGTGTATGCTAGAAGCGTTGACACCTCTGAGGCGTACGCCTCATGCATTTTTTTTCCTGAGGCATGCTAGAGGCGTATGTTGTTAGACAGTTTTGTATGCCCTTAGCTCCAATCAGTTTTGATGTACTTTTGACATTTAGTGTAAATAAATAAAGTATATGTTTGATTCATGTTGTGTGGTATGTTTCTGTGTAATACCCTAAAACTGGACACTTAATGAGACTCGTGTTAGTTTTAAATGTTCATAGCCGTTGGATAAGTCTGGGGAGATTTATCCTGCCAAGGCTGACACTGGTGTGCTGCCAAATGTTGGGGTGGCTTGTCTCAGCCGCCAAGGTGAGACCCAAGGCACATGCAGTGTAGGATTACTTGAATCTTTGAACCGGACCAGATTTCCAGCTTTGACCTGGACCTTGGAGATTGATGGGCAAAACTGGAAAGTTACACCTG